>JAHQZX020000624.1:0-60489 GCA_019804575.2 Pseudotulostoma volvatum
CGGTCTTGTCGTACGGCCTGCGTTGTGTCGAGACTCATTGGTTGTACTTGGCTGTTATCCAGCGGGCCCGGTGAAGGCGTAGCGGGCACTAGCTCAAGGCTCTGTGAACCGGATATTGGCATCAACTCCTGGCATTGTGATGGGGCAGCCCCGTCTGGTGTCACAGCCTGTTGGGTGTGGAAGCTTAAGACCGGCTGGAGAGGGTCTACCTGGGTTGACTTCGGGGGCCGGCCCGGGCCACGCCTCCTGCCAGCCTCATCTTGCACTGTCTCCCCTTGGTCTGGGCGGTCGCGCTTACGCCCCGCCAGCACCCCGCTGGCTTGCGAGGGCTTGGCTGCAGTTGAGGGTTCCTTTGCAGGTCGGTCCACTGGTGTTGGTGTTGGTGGGATCTGGCAGTCCCGTTCTGCCTTCCAGCTGAAAGAGACGCCCTCTAGCACTCTCCTTCTCTCCTCTCGAAACCTCAACCTCAACACCTTTACATGCACTACTTACTGAGCTCTCTAATTTTCAGCCGATCCCTCTTAAACATTGAAGATGCCTACTCTAAGCAAGCAAAACTGACATTTGGTTTCAGTCCGTAGACCTGGCGGCAGGGCCTCGGATGAAAATAATCACCTTCTTCCATTTGTCTTAGAGGCTGGCGGTGCACGCGAGGCAAAGCGTAGAAGAGTTCCACTCCAAAAAACAGATCCTAATGCTGACCGTGTCCCATATGTCGCTACTTTACAGCAGGCTACAAAATAATAAATATCTGCGGCTACCAAAGGGTTCTTACTCTTCGAGCATTGACTTCCAGTGGTTTTCAACTGCCTCATTAAATTCTTCTGAGGGGCTGTACGCACGGAATGTTGGGCTATACAGGAGCTCCTGTGCAAACATTCTATCGTAGCTTTCTTGACGTGGCGCCATGGCACATTGAAATTAACGGCCTACTGCCGATGAGCTCGCAATCGTCTGAACAATCCCGATTCTAGAAGGGGTTCAATAAGTTAGATACGGTGCGATTGGGTTGTTACCAAGAACGAAAAAAAAATTTTTATCTGAGTATCTATATTTCGGTGCTTTCCACTCAAGAGTAGATAGAAGGGGGTTACTCTGATTGTACGCACGTAATGTATATCCTGGAGTAAGATTGACATACCTAGCTAGGCTTGGGCCTTCATCATTCTTCACTAGCATATATCAGTAACCCGGCTCATCGAAGAACTTCTCGGTTGACGAACGAGGCCCATATTTCGAGGCGCGGAGGCGATTCTGGATGTTCTTAACGTCTTGGCCTGACAGCCACCTCCACTCATGGTTACGAGCAAAAATTTCCTCATCGTTCGAATCTTCAGGGGCTGATAGCTGCAGATGACATCCTCGCGAGCGCGGAGAGTTTTTTTAACCTCGCTAGTTACCTCTTGCTAGATGGCGAACGACGGTTCCAGGTGCAACAATAGCCTCTGGATCAGGTAGTCATACAGATATATTCGGAGGAAGAAGATAGAGGGGGGGAAGTGTTGTAAAATCACATTCGAGAGCATCGTATAGTGATTGGAGGACAAGCTGAGTGCATCCTGAACCTTGTTATCAGACGGCCCTGTTCAAAGAATCCTGTCAAGTAACCACTCTTCGGCCCGTCTATCATCTGCTTCGTAGCTCTCATGCCTCCTCCTACGGCTTCGGCAGCGTATCGTATCAGGGCTTGGTGATGATCAGGATGAAGAATCTTGTTATGGGCTTTAGGGAAGGGCCCCTGAAACGACTATTACAGCTGAGAACCAAACGGACTTTGGCGATTTAAAAGACGGCCCACAACCACGACCTAGTCCAGCGCCCTGAAGCCCTAGCAAGACATTGCCATGAAGTTGTTTTCAGGCAAGAGGTAACCAGCGAGGTTATAAAACTCTCCGTGCTCGCGAGGATGTCATATACGGAAACACTCAACAACAGCCTTGCCCTTTGGCATATCTCGCTCAGTGTGAAGAAAATGTAAGGTAGGTTACTGGAGGGACTGCTCTTGGCGAGGCGGCTACAGCCGGTAGATGGGCTCGCGCTTATCTGGATGGGGAATTTGACGCCCGCCAATGGAATACAAAATCCCCAGGATGAGCGGATTGGCCGGGTCATAGCGAACGGATTCCTGGGGCCCGAAGATAGTCGAACACGAAAGCCGAGACCATTGAAACGGCATCTCAAGAACTGGCTCGCAAGCCTTCATGAGCTCCATAAACGCATTGATCTTCTCACAAGAAATAAGCGGGATCAATACAAGATCGCCTGTGATCCGCTTCGCTGGATAAATTAAGACTATTGTGCGGCATGAATGACGAAGCTCGGTTTCGTATCCGAAACAAGTTAGCACCCCCGTTAGAATACCAAATGCCCCCATTAGAATAACTATACTAGAGATGGCAAAGCACCGCACTACCGTCCGTTCGCATCTGTGAGACTGATGTATTACGGGGGAACAACCCCCGCTAACTCTTTTCAAGTTGCATTTGCAAACCATTGCGCTGTTCTTGGATCCCACAGGACATTGAGAACTAGCAAATGTCGACGGAGTTACCGAGAGAGCGTGTTGTCAGCTCACTCCGCAGTTTATCCAGAACCCCGCTTGTCGTCTCTTTCCTTGCAAGGTTGAAATCATGTTGCCTCTTGAACAAAGCCTTGATAAAAAGTAACAGTTGACTGCGTCTTGTTACAACATGGCCTGGCGTTGTTTTCGGGGATACCACCATCATTTGATTCTCGAAGAGGCTTCCTTGCTTCTGAGGGCCATTTCAATTGTGAAATATGACCAATGAATTCCTTTTACATTATCAAATAAAGCATCTCCTTCATCTGTACTATCACCCTTTTCACTAGCATCAGATTCACTCTCTGCCCTCTGCCCCGGTGGGGAGCGGACAAACCGCAGGCTGTCACCAATATATCGTGGAAGTCTGCTTTGTTTTCGCGGATTCTGTGATCGTTCCTTCTGAGACAACTTGTCAGGATTCTGTTCGACATCGCAAGCTAGCTAGACACTCATATTCTTCCCCCCATCTAACTGATCTATTTTTTGCTTGTGTCCAGCCTCCCTGTTACAGACTGAACTTGAACTCGTACCATTCTTGAATACTATCCGATCTTTGGTTCTGATTGAATGCTTAGACTGATATTCAGCATAGGATTGTGCTGGTGTCTGGGCTCGTCCCTGGGACAGAGCTTGGATACTAGTATTTTCTTCGTGTGCTTTGGTCGCTTTGTATGATGTCCAGCCCGCTAGGCTTCTATACAGGCAGTACCATTCGATCAAAAGGTCGATATAGAAGTGTTGAGTGTAGGCTCTCATTACTGACCAGAGCGGTGGTAATTACTAAGTCAGCCAAGGATTCCGGCATCATACTAACCCGCACCTAAAAAGGAATAGTCGTGGTCAGATTCGCACTGCTCCGAAATCGGTTTAGCGTTTCCCACCCCTCACTGAATCCCGCCCACAGGATAAAAAGTTCAAATCTGCCCTCTTTGCGTCTTGTTCCCTCAGGTGTCGTTTCAGTTCTCCCTCAAGTTGTCTATCTTGTTCTTGCCTGTCTGCTTGCGCCGCCCCCCTACCCCCCGTTTATTGGATAATCTTCTTGTGAGCCAAGGCCATGATCATTTACAAGGTAAGAAGAATTGTGCTTCTACCCCGCCTCATCTTAAAGCATACCTCCATAAAAGACTAACCGCGCTAACATTGCTTTTTCTTCGACTCTTCTTTCCATTTCGTTTCTCTTAGGACATCATTTCCGGAGACGAAATTCTCTCGGACAATTTCAAGATTAAAGAAGTCGATGGTGTGCTCTGGGAAGCCGACTGTCGCAAATACTTGAAGGGGTCGGAGTCTTACGAACTCGAGGGCGCCAACCCATCCGCAGAGGGCGGGGATGATGATGCTGGCGATGGCGAGAGTGGCCCGACAATGGTCCATGATATCGAGGAGCAATTTCGTCTTGTCTGGCTTAAGCAGGAGGAGGGCTTCAAGCCTTCCAAAGACGCTTACAAGGCGCATCTGAAGAGTTAGTTCTTTCTAGCCCTTCCATTTGCTTTCTTCCTTTACCACATAGTTCCCTAATAGGTCTTCCATTCGTCTGATGCTGACGGTTACTGCCCGTTTTTCGCTGGCAGCCTACGTCAAGGGAGTTAATAACAAGCTGAAGGAGAAGGGCGCTAGTGAAGACACCATCAAGAAGTTCCAGAGTGGCGCCGCTGCCGCTGTCAAGAAGATCTTGGCAAATTATGAAAACTACGACGTGCTGATGGGCAATTCCACGGATGGGAATGCCATGCATGTCCTCATCGACTTCCGCGACGATGGCGTCACCCCCTATGCCACAGTGTGGAAGCATGGCCTAGAGGAAATGAAGGTCTAAATTGGAGTTGAATAATGATGAGGGCACGATAGTAAAACCATTACCTAGAAACTATTGGCTCCTTGAATAAATGTGCAAGGGCTGTCATGGCAATTTATGAATGAGCTCTCGTACATCGCAATCCCTAGTACGAAGTGCTTCTATTATTACTTTGCTACCTCATCACCTGCCCTCTCTCTTCGTCCCTGCTATGTTCCCAGACGTCTAGCTGCCCTACTAGCGTTCTTGTGCAGTGGAACGAATCCTTCCTAGCATGATATGGCACCCATTACCACCCTCGCATTCATACCACGGCATGTTTCCTACCGATGAGAGAGCAAGCAACCACTTCATGCTTCCTTGTTATGTGCATAATTGCCTTGCTGTCCCTTATGTTCCCCCACCATTAAAAACAAACCAGCTCCCTCTATAGTGAAAATAGATATCCAGATTTATTTACTATTTTTTTTTTCTTCCCTTTCTTTCCCCTCCACGCCGGCTCCGCCTCTCATGGGGGAAAGTTATCTTTCAGTCATGTTCGACCTCACGGTATATAAAATTTAATACCACGCAATGAGTACGCACTTGGTATATGCAGACATTCATATTTACATACAGCACAAACCGTCGCGCTCCTAATGCGCCGTTAGGCATATATGGTATACACCTTTCTACATAAAAATATTCCCAAAGGAAAAAAAAGTTAAAAACAAATATACATATTTCTCAGCCGAAATCTGACCAAGCGCCTATATCACCATTAGCTCGTGGGCCGCATGCGTCCCAACTATTCATCGCGCCAGTGTGATCAAGGCCCATCACAACCCCCATATCGGAGAGTCCGACTCCCGCAACGGAATCGAGCTCCATAAACTCATCTGCAACGGGTAGCTGCTGCCCGAAGACAGCATCCCACTGGTCCCAGTCGAAGGTGTAGCACGGGTCCATCATCGAGGGTGGAGGTGGGCCGGTGAACATGCCAGAAGCCATTACCGGCTGGTTGTTATAAGGGCTAAGAACCGAATTGAAGAGGAAAGGCGATGTGGAAGAGTCTATAGCAGCATCTGGCTGGTCTGCCTTGGTCGTAACCGGATGGAGGATGTTCGGTCTTGACACGACAGGCGAACAAGGGAGGGCGGGATCCCAGGGCTCCTGTAGAGTTGGCTGAGGGGGGAGCTGACTTTGTGAATGGGTAACTGAGGAGAGCATTCTGCTTGAATATGGAGGAGGCTCGTGTCGCAGTGACGAGACTGTTGGGCTAGGTGTTTCGTGGGCCCGTGTTAGGTCAAAAAAAGTGTTTGGAAAGTCAATGGGATGGGAATCTGACTTCATTCCTTGGCTAGTTGCTCCCGAAACCAAATTTCTGGTTCTGTAGTAGTCAAGAGGATTTTGAAGCTGGCGATATCCATCAGCGGTGCCGATCCGTGATAAATTAGGTATCCCTCCATGAACAGCAGCCACTCCAACTTCGATTTGCGCTTGTTCAGTCCAAAGTTGATGGGGATCGAGACCAGCCTTCTGCCATGCTTTCTCGCGCAACCTACGCATCATATCCCACGCCTCGCGGCCGCCGTCTTTGAGTGGCCTTTGTGTCGTGATCCCATCTTCGCCACCTACAACGCCTCCATCAGGTCCGGACAGAGAGAATGTTTTGTCAATAAAAGCTCTGGACCTAGACGCCTCAGGACTATTGGGTCTCTCGTACAAATCGATAAGCATTATCCTGTTGCGTTGGTCAGACATCTTTTGATCGTAAGAAAGCAATCTTGACAAACATGGTGGCATGCATCGGTTGATGATTTCTATAATAGAACGAATCAGAATCAGAAGTCGTAACCCTAGGGGATACACTGGATTATTTACCCAGGCCAACTCCACTGAAATGGCTGAAAGTCGGGATCGGTTGCAAGGGAGATGAACTTCTCCATAAAACCATGGCAATGCTGAAGGGCCCTACTGTATTCAGTATTCGCTGCCTAAAATTGCCTGAGGACAGATATGCATACCCTTGCCTTGCCGCAGGCCAGATTCGGCTCTTAACGTTTTTTAGGAACGGCTGGTAGGCAACGCAAAAGGCCTAGGAGCAAGTAAGTGAATGTAGATCAGCATCGGTTGAACCCAGAGGTTCACCTTGTTGATAAATAATGAGAGCAGTATTCTGGCCCATTTGTGGAAGGCAACTAAGACTGGAGAGTGGTATTGCTCTGAACAACCAGATGAAATGTCTCCCGGCAGGATGCTTTCTTCCGACCTAGGATCAGTTAGGGGGTGCGAATGAGACTGAGAGCTATCAAAAGTACATGTGCCCAGACGACTGGTGTCGCTATCGTTACTGGTTGCTCTAGGATGCGGGATTCTGTTTATGATCGAATTCAGCTTAATCTGGAGATCCACGAGGATAGATCTCAACTCTTCCATGTCATTCCGTGTAATTAGCCTTGTTCCCAATTGTATCTTCAAGATCTTTCGGATGGCACCTATAAAACTTTCAGAATTCCATTTCCAATGATAAATAGGGAAAAATCCACATACGGGCCATAATGTACTTCCCACGAGCGGAGAGATAGTAAATGTTCACCATAGATGGGCCACCGCAAATCGTTGGGTCGTCCGGGTTGTCAGGGGGCTGCAGGTTTTTGGCGACCGATGACTCGTATTTATCGGCTCGAGGGGTTCCAAGAAGCGTATCTTTAACCTCGCTGGTCTCCCGCACATCCCAATAGTTCTCATCACTAACCAATGGCGGCAAGCCACTGGACATTGCTACAACGCCATCCATATGCACAATGTGCCACCATACCCGCCGCCGCGATTCTGCCTCACAGGAGGTGATGCCGAATTGCGCAGGATCCCGGTGAAGGCCCATTGTCTGGGCTACTCTCAAAGACAGGCTAATGAACAAGCTGCTCGTCAGTGGCTCCTCCTCTTTAGATAAAATTGTTTGTACAATGAGGAAGGCAGCCAGTCCATAGAGGGATGGGCTCCGTGGGAAGGAAATCCTTGTCAGCCATAACGTTACTTGGTCATGGAAAAGATCCGATAGTTCAGAACGAGAAGAAACATCAAACTCGGCTTTGACAGTCCGTATTGAGATGGTGACTGATCCGCCATACCAGATGGCGTATAACAATGGTATAAAGGACAGATGGGAGAATTGTTCTCCTGAAAGAAAGCTTTTGTGATCATACCACTCCCAGAATAAGTTGTATATCTCTAGGATCGTTGGAGGGTGGAGGACTGGACTAATGGCATGCACACCAGCCATGAATCCTTTATAGAGAATATCACTCTGTTTCCTGGATGGAACATGTTCCAGCATTTGCGGCTCAATAGCTTTCTCACGGGCAGGAGAAGAGTCTCCTGGGAAAAAGAGGACAGATACAGGGAAATCATCAAATCGATCGCTCTTCCTCCGGTTGCTTCTGGTTGGCATTTCCGCCCTGGTGGGTGTCCTTTTGTCCCCCACCGCTCCTTCATCATGGCTCTCATCCGGAGCTGAGACAGCATGCGATCTGTTTTGCTCCCGCAGCAACCGATTTAGCTCATTGATCTACAACTAACATCAGCATCGGATGGCCAGATAGGTATTCTAAGAACGAACGGACTTCATCTGATATGAATGCCCAATAAGTCGTGCCGACATATCTGGCCATAGTGAGAAGATCGAACTTATCGCCAATGGTTTACCGACCTACCGTGACTTTCCGCCATCTTCCAGACTTAGATGGCCAAGATTCAGACTCCCGATAGGATCCACAGGATCGGTTGCGTTACCAGAAGGAATAGGGAATTCATCGCTCGAGTCTGCAATACGTCGAGGACTGTCTTGACGCGAGTGAAGAGACAACTTCTCCTTGGACCCATGTTCTAATCCTGCATGCGATTCGGTCGCGTCGCGAGGTGCTGGCTCGACCTCTGAGCTTACCAAGTGTTGTTGCCTGCTCAGGCCATCTACGGTAAATGGATCTTTTGCTTTGTTCAATGTCTCTATGGCTGCTTTTAGCTTGTCCAACCGTGCCCGGATCTCATCCGAACCGTATCCTGGTTCTGGTTGCGCCGGCAGGCGATTGTCATACAGCTCCCCGGGACCCCTGGGCGGTGATCCTTGCTCAGCAACAGCTCCCCCCGAAGATGTTGACGCTTCTCTCCTTCTCTTGACCCCATGACTCCGGACCTCTTTATCTCGGCTGTGTGTATTTGCATTCCGACCGGGAATTGTATTGTAGACGCACTCGGAGCTATTTTTCAAACAGCTCCCACAAACAGGGTGGACCTCGATTACGTTGGTTCTGATATTCGGAGGTAGCGGGTGTAGGGAGAAAAGTCCTTACCTTATCACATCTCACTTTTCTCCTCCGGCATGTATGGCAGCTGTAGCTCGCACGATTCCGGGTAATTTGGCGCATGCCACCAAGAATTGCCCCTCTAGTAGTCAACGGTCTTTTGGAGACGAGAGCAAATGTTCCGGATAAAGGTGTATCACTTTGAGAATGGGGTAACGCGATCCCCCAGCTGGAGGGATCGTGCTCAGGTTGGTTCATGCCGGACCATATCGATTCTCAAGGTAGACCAGCGCTGGGAGAACACCACCATCCACTTCGGTAGTCACAGACAAGCGAAGCTCGTGAAACAAAGAAGAGACATCGAGAAATGTTACCCATAAAAAGTTATGGATCTAAACAACCAGTGCGGCCCGTTGCAAGCTGGTTAAGAAGTCGTGGATGTAGCCGGAGTTGATCGGAGCGGCGAAGTGCAAGGTTACGATCAAGAAGGATCAACCGACTTCTCAACCCTTAACTTCGCCGTATCACTGAAATCGAAAACAAACAAGAAAACGAGATTCACTCTTCGAAAGGAAAACTACCATCATACAGAAATCACTATCATAGGTGGACTTACTGTGTTTCCTAACATACTAGGATCATGATGAGTACTGATGATATTTGTAGAGTCGAAAAGGATGACCCTCACAGCGGATATTCGTGGAATACACGCGGGAGCCTTTATGCTTGAGTGTTTCTATTCCTCGAAGGTATCTATCATACAACAAGGTTGTCACCATCCTAATAAACGCCGGTCATATTCATATGCAATAGAGGAATGAATGAACCTTATACATAAAACATGAAAAATCTACATGCAGCTAAATCTTATGCCTTCGTCTTCTTCTTATCCTTTTTCTTCTTTGCCTCGCCACCCCCATCGCTTGATGGATCTCCGATACCGGGCATTCCGGGCATCCCCGGGAATCCCGGTATGCCTTGCATCTTCTGCATCTCAGCCATAGCCTCTTTGAACGGGTTGTCACTGACTCCACCACCACTATACGCCGGAGAATGGAGCGGGAGAATCTTGCCGATTTTCCAACCCCGCGGCGCGGGAGGGGCAGGTGGTAATTTCTCCGGTATAGGCAAACCCCGTATGTTTAAGCGATAAGGGGACTTGTCCGTGGTAGGATGAGCCTGGAGATATTGGGCGACGAGGATATAGAGATGGTGTTCTGGGGATCTAATCAGTACCAGTCCAGATGAGAAGAATATATTGGTCACAGCAAAGCATATGAACCGAAGGAGTGATGGCATACTGTTCTTGATCTTGGGATTAATTGGGCCCCCTTTGTCATCCTTTAGCACGACCCTCACTCTCCCCGGATTAGCCCAGTCCTGAGGGTGTAGCTTCTCTGGCTCTAACCCAACGCGCAAGCCAAGTGATTGTACTGCATCTAGGATATCTCTTGCAAGCGGATTGTCCACGGCAAGTTTACTGCCGACCTTACGCCCTCCTGCGCGTGACCGTTGTTTGTCGAAGTACACTGGGTATAAGCATTTCCAATGCTTTGGAATCTCTCCAGGTGGTTCAGTCGGAGGTCTCGTAGCGCCAGACAAATCCGGAATCATAGAAGGAGAAATGATGGATTCTCGAGCGAAGCGGGCAGCGTCGGTCTCATCGGAGGGAGCAACCTCTTCGGGATCTGAATCTGACACCTCGACCTCGACATGTGCATTATATGACATTGTAATAGCTGCTGTGACCTAGCGTCTGAATCATAAGTCAAGCCCAAGATGGGAAGAAGGAAGATGCGTTGCAATGTACAGTACATATCAAAGCTTCCAGTGAGTGAGTGACGCTAAATGGGATGGTTTTTTTTCTTTTTTCTATCATATTGATAGTGTGATATGATTAGAAATCATCTACACTACCACCGTATCATACATAATAAGAACGACCTCGAAAGGTCGGCCCGTCCCCGAAGTCACCACAGAACCAATTACAGCCCAACAACACAAGCTAAGTATACCCATTCTTGATATTAACCCTTTGCCAGAAGACACGCGTTTCTCCTATGTACATAGATCATGCTGCGACGACACTTAGCCAAGATGCCAAACCTAAGGAGGAAATACCGCCTTCCTAAAAGGAAATACCGCCTATCTCATCGCCGCCACCTTTAAATGTAGAGTCAAATTCTGCTTCAAATCACCTCAAAATTCAGTTGACTCATTAGCTAACCCGAACTAATCAATCTTCCATTTTCAAAATATCCTCTAAACACGCTAACGCCTTCTCCAAGTCCGAATCCTGGTATGATACCGACCGATTCTTGGTTGACCGGGATTCCGATTATGAAGGCTCTGCCAACTCCACGTTTGTAGATGGTACAGACACCTCAACACCCAATCTTTTCAACCTTCCCGACCTTGACAACCTATCTGATCTTGCTGATATTGATGACCTGCCTGATTCACCTAATTTGCTTCGCCGATTACCCAGTACACCCCGATTTCTACACCTCCTATCAACGGCTATTTCAGGATTATTGGTGAAGCTACTCGGTCTACAAAGGACTTCGCCGCATGTAATTGCTTTAGAATCGTTATTGGGAACTCTACAAAGGATAAGGAGACTGAAGGAAAGAGTATTTTCCTCTTTCGGATTAGACAGCTCCGATACGGTCTATAAAAGTGACCATTTTTTCTTCCGATAGAGTCAAAAGCAATCAGAGTTTCATTTCACCCAAAATCCTGAAGTTCTTTTTCTCCCTCCTTTCCATGTTCTTATATCTTCATCACGCAGGCCTTGTGCCAAGGCCAGGGGGGGTCTACCCTGGGAAGTGCGGACGTTCAGACCCGATCCATCCCTCAGCTCAACAGAAGGTTACAATGGAATGGCATCCTCACAAATTGTGTCAACTTCCATGTTACCTTGAATAATATGCCAAACAGATGAGTCTGATGACCAACGGCGTACCTATGTTTTTAGAACGAAAATATGAACCCCAATTTCTGTGCTCCAGATTTCCGAATACCCCGGCAAGAAGGGACAGTTGCTCTTCAGAAAATTCACGGAGATGGTAGGGCTAGAGGATTTAACCCAACAACTTCTGTACATACACTATGAAGATGAGCTCAAAGGACCATTACAGCAAATGAACAGATTGAGGGAAGGCAACCAACAACGCCCCAAGGATTAACCACCCCTGGATCCCGGCATGTTGAATCTATCGTATTATCCAGGTTCCGTCTACAGAGCTCGATGTGAGTAAGTGTGCCTTAGAAGCGACTTGAACCCAGATCGGAGGTTCCAAGCCTAATTTAGGGGTGTTAAGAGGCTAACGCTCATAAATCTGATTCAACAAAAAAATTGGGCACTGCTCGCCGTCCCGTATTAGGAGGTTCGAAATCATTGTTACATTTCAACGAGTGGATCTGTCCTAGGCTGATATATATTTGCGCAATACTGTGATGGGGATGCTATTGAAGGACCCGGGCTGAAGACTTCGATAGAAGTGGTCTTTTCTAGTCCAGTCTGCTTTAGACTGGTGCCCGAATGCGAAGGGTCATTCAAAAGCGCGGGATCTCATGACCTAAAATTCCCTTTGGACATATATGAAGTCGGACCTATCGCACCTCTTCGGTGTCCTTGAGATGTTGCGGGCGGCCGCAGCCATGAATATTTGAACCTCTTCATAGTGTTTTAAAATGTGTAGGAGACTATGTAGTTACGATGGACACGTACAGTAGTAGTTACTAGAAGTATGTAAGGTAATGTTATCAAAGTGCACGGGCATATGAGGAGTCAACCTGGCCAAGCCGCTTGCCTATCTTCGGTTGAATTAACTTATGGTCAGGCCAAACCAATCCTGGACCAAGCCCGGCTTGGCTTAGCTAACTCCTATGACATATCATAATACTAGTAGTACCTATCACATGTATCTTGATATAATATCTCCCCGCGACGACCGCCGCCACCCAACTCCGATCCTCTTCCGCCATCTCCTTCACACCACCGAAACTTCTTTCCGTGTTGAGAATTTTATAGTGCTAGCAGCAGCCAGCATATGGTCACCCGGCCAGTGAGGTTAATTAAGGCAGAACATAACTAGAATACACGTTTGGGCGTCTGCCTTCCCCAACATGTGTGAGCAGTTTTCGAGGGCGATAGCTTCCGTTCATTACGCTTTCAGGCCTATAAAGGAACTTGTGCGGTCTTGGCACCTGGTCTCCCATGGGGTCCGCCAACGCTTCCCAAATCTGCTTCCCCCACTTGAGCGCTTTGGTGGGAGTTCGCTTGTACGCGCCGGTGATTGTCTGTAGGCACTTGTTTTGAAGCGCTACCGAGGGTTGGAGGAGGCAGCTAGGCGGAAGCCTCCCCTTTTCGCCTCCTGCCTAAATTACCCATTCATGTGCCATTATTATGGGGCGAACAACTGCCGTATAAAGGGGACGGGATCGGCAAAAGCTTGGGCCCCAAGTAGAGCTCACCACTCGAGACAGCACTTCAAGCTAAGCTGCACCCTTATTGCAGCCTCCCGCACATGGCTCATCCGCAAGGAGTCGACCGGCCTACCATCAAGTCCCTTGCTACCTAGGTGTCCAGATTTCTCCGGCGTGGGGTGTATCAGTTCATACCTGTCGGAGGTGGCGGGGCACCTGGAGGCCTCCAGCTGCCGGCAGTTTCCGCAGAAGGCTTGCGCCGTCGACAAACGGTAACCAAATAACACCACTCAAGTCGTTGCCAAATACCCCAAGGAGCTGACCTGCAAACAGCAGGGACAGGACGGGGGACAACGGTAAGCCCTGTGGTATACTGGCCTGCGATGATATCACTTATATAGCCGCTGCAGCACCGCGGATTACAACACAATACTCAAGAGAGTTGCGGACAGTCATATCGTGGCTTATTCGCCAGAGGGTACTTCCTCAGTTTGGTGTCGCGAAGGAAATGATGGGAGAGGATCAGAGTAGGTGGCGACCATTCGAGCCATTGGAATGTGAAGGAGTCGGGGAAGCGGAATGAGATAGAAGGCTCCTCCATAGCCGGCCTATGGACACAGTGGTCACGGGGGCTGCACAAAGCCAAAGGTGTGCACGGGCTGCTGGCGTGGATGCTGCACCTAGGTTTTCCTGCGGGCTTTGTCCTATCATAGCTAATAAGTGCGCTGCCTGCGTGGCCCGAAAGGCATCTGAATCAGGCATAAAATCGACTTAATCATTCTTCTAGGGACACAAAATGCCTCACTGCCAAGCACAAGAGCCGTAGAGGTGTTCAATTTTCCCGCAGTGCCTTAAACCTTCCCAGCCCGCATTCACGCAAGGTAACGTCCTAAGGCTTCCCCCCGGCTCTAAGTGTACGTGGCTCTGAAAAACATAGGGGTCTGCTGAAGTTTGTGGGTAGCGGAGTACCAAAGACATAGCCCGATCATCGGCCGGATTTAATGGCGCTGGGAATATAGACTAGAGAGTAAAGTTGCTATTAGGTAATTTCATACTGGGAGAAAGGAAGAAAGGATGATCAAGCTCACATGCACCCTTTTTTTGTAACAGTAGCTCGTTCGTTGGAATGGAACCCGACGAAACCCGATACCCTTTGATCTGTTATTCGCTTGTTGAACTTGGTTTTAATAGCAAATAAGACTCTGAATCTATTTCCAACCAGCCACTTAGCGATATCGCGATCTAACGCAGGTTTACTCTCTATATATCCATATTGGTTGATCCGAACTAGGCACCCCTGGGGGTATTTTGGGATCATCTCTTCCGCGGTCCATCACGAGTTCGCAATCGGATCCTTGACCGTTGCAGCAGAAGGGCCCGATGGATTCATCATGGGGTATTTCTTTATTTGTCCATCAAAATTAGAGTATATACATGGCTGAAACTTACTAGTCCCCGCTTCGATCTTACCAAGCTCAACCACTCGACTACAATACAAAAGAGAAACTTAAGCTCCTTGGTGCAGTACTGAGTCGGTTATATATATGATGCTGTAGCATGATGCGCGCAGGTTAGCAGATCTTGAGTCTCCGATATTGATTCCATGAGAGGAGATTTCTTCATGGATATCTTGAACCGCAAATTGAACAGGGTTATGGATTGGAGTACGCATAATAGTGGTAAGGATGACTTCATAGTTGTACCTAGTATGTTAATTCGATGCTGACGACTTTTAATCTAGGGACACATCATTACCTGACGAAATAAGATGTATTCGTCTATCAAAAAACTTCTACTCAGAGAGAGAGATTTTATTTACAAGATGCTATGCGAGCCGAGTTAGACATATTCGGGAACAGCTCGAGAGGAGATGTGTTCCAACACTGTCGGCGAGCAAATACCATACTTGAGGGGGTCCCTTTGATATTATTTCTCCTTTCAAAGAATCATGTCTCTCCATGCCAATAAGCTCCCTAACACGTGTGATATAACGGTTTTGTGAGCCCGTCTGCTGGGTTCAGCTTGCAATCGATCCATTTCCGTTCGATATCCCCAATTTGTAAGGCTTCGCGTATAAAAAAGTACCTGTTATTCACCCACTTAGTCAATAAGCTATACCCTTTCTTTTTTGCCACTTCGATAGCGTTCGCACTCTCATAAAATACGGGTACAGGACCAGGTGTCTCTAACCCCAAGGCGACCGTAGGTTTCTTAAGCCAAATAGCTTCCTTCGTTGCAGGGGACAAGCACAGAACTCAGCAATTGTACTACTCGTTGCGACAAAACCTTGTTTCTTGCCCCCCCCAACTTATGGGAGCACTGATAGACTATGGATTTGCCGTCGGTATTATCGCCAAATGAAGCGTTAACGTAGACTGCTAGTCCTTCATATGGTTTGAATCCTAATGTTATTCCAAGGTCTTTCTTTCCCTTAAGACACCTTAAAAGTCCTTTGCAAGCCCGTCAAGTCTGTCATGCTTGGATTCGCTTTCTCTTTCTAGAGGCGAGAGACTTCATATGCGATATCCGATTGTGTTTTCGTTATTAGCCAATTGAGTTTGCCAGTCGGACGTTGGTAGTCTGCCGCGTTTATTGGTGGTTTGTCTTCACTCAAGTTCTTCAGATATACTGGGGTTAGTGGGATTCCGCTCGGCGGGCTGGTCTCCATGCAGGCTTCGCTAAGGATTTTCTCGATGTAGGGAGGTTGTGTCAATGTAATAACGCCTCTCTCGTAATCCCTAACGATATGACATCCTATGAGCTTTCCTGGCTCACCAATCCTTTTATTGGAAGTATTTATTAAGCTCTCTTTTGATTCCATCGACTCCATCTTTCGTAGAAGCAGCAATTACATCGTCATCGTCATATATAACAGCGAATGATTTACCAGCTCGGATGTAAACGCACGGATCCTCGGCAAGGGGTTCAAATTCCAGACTTTTGAGCTTCTTACCTAACACGTTATTCCTCAAGGAAGCCGATTGTCCGAGTCCGTATAGTGCTTGTAATACTAAGCAAACTTTGTTGATTTCTAGTTTGTAATACCCAGTAGGTAGTCGCATGTAAGATTAAGGTATGCTGTCATGAAATCAACTTGTTTAGTATATAGGCTATAGATTGCAATCGCGGATAGGACAAGCTTCGTAGCTATTTCTGTTACTATCGGTGCATAGGTAGTGTCAAATTCGCTCCTTCACGCTGCTTGTTACCACAGATAACCTAGTGAGCTCGGCCCGGGTATTTGAAGATATAGTTGTCTGCACTTGTTTTGCGTCAACACTCATTTACCGGGTTCTTGCAGTGGTGTCACCTTTAGGTAGTCAGTAAGCTCATATGTATTTTTGCTTTCAAGTTTCACACTCTGGTTGTTCATCGCCGCAATCCATAATCCTCTCTGGGGGAATCCATGGCTTCTTTGTAATTTCTGGGGATCGTAATCTCATAGATCTTGACGCGTAATTAAGATTCACTTCCGAAAACACTGGTGGACGTCTGGCGGAGGGCAAGGTGGAAGGAGCAGTGGGAGCGGGCTTCTGAGGGAAAGCGAGCTCCAGTGTGGCGGACCCTGTCAACTAATACTCTCCTTTTTTCTTTCTATATGTCTTTTCTGCATCGCACTATCATTGTCTTTGTGATGGCCGTCAGTCTTCTGCGCAACTTTAGAGCCTACCTATAGCCCCGGTTTCCTCCATGATTTTATCCCCAATGAGGTTTTGCATGAGGCTTTCCCCCGGAACTGCCTGTACATATATATATATATATAGCTCTTCTTCGGCCAGCCACTGAGCCGCGGATGAGTGCGAGTGTGCTCCGGCATCGGATAAAGTATTTCTTCGAGTCACCTGACTCTCACTTGTCTCTCCTGGTCATTGGTTACATACTACTAACTTACCACCCAACCCAACCCACTAACCAAAGCGCAGCCCTAGGGCCACAGACCCAATTGGTCAATCAAAATTGTTCCTGGCGCTGCCCCGAAACGCCTTAAAGGAGTCTTTAAGGTTTAGAAGTTTGTGTGCTTGTTAATATGATGACACCTACTAACCTTCTAAACTGTAAACGGTATGTGGACCAGGATTTCATGATACAGGGTTCTTATTGGCTTCGAATTCAGTTAAGCTACTGGCTTTAGTCCTATTTTGAAGTCAACGTATGCGCTAACAATAATCTACGACTTGGCGGTTAGTACGGGATTTGTTAGTATGAATTAGTTTGAACCTAGTATGGCTCCCATAATTTATTGTTACCAGCCAGTAATAGCGATTTGTTTATAATTCTTTCCAAAATGCCCAATAAGAATATGCTGACTGTTTCCGACCTCCCTTTCACGACAAATGCAAAAAATCATTTGTTGAAAGATCATAATCTCGATACCGACACTCGTTAGTATACTTACAGAAACACTGATTATTATGGAGGACCCAACATTGTCAACCCAATACAATATAGTGATTCAGGGCCTTTCAGCATCATCCGCCTTCTCTAATTTTGATCGCTCTAAGTACTTAGAGTCTCTGGTCATGCTAGTGTGCAGCGAGAAATTGTCATTCAATACATATCATTACCCGACCTGCA
This sequence comes from Pseudotulostoma volvatum, assembly GCA_019804575.2. NCBI lineage: Eukaryota > Fungi > Ascomycota > Eurotiomycetes > Eurotiales > Elaphomycetaceae > Pseudotulostoma > Pseudotulostoma volvatum. Next base: position 17,648 of record JAHQZX020000624.1, read on the forward strand.
TTTCAACGGTTCTGTCTTTCCCTTAACCGTTCTATTAAAAAGGGTTTGATCAAGTCCCGCTTAACCCTTGTCGCCCATATCAAGGGCATATATGACTTCTATCAGGATCAGCTTCGGATGAAACTATGAAGGGCGAAATCGATGGTACATTTCTCTGCGGACCTTCGGTTCTCACCTAACCATACCAGTCTTCTCGGTGTCCATATGCAATGGGTAAATGAAAGCTATACTTTGCAAAATTTATTGGTAGGGCTCCCAGAGTGCCCGTGTTTGACAAACCACCCTGGGCCCCAGCAAGCGTCGCACATCATGGACATCGTTAAGTGGCTTGCTATTGGGAAAACCCTCGGCTTTTTTACCAGCGATAATGCCGGCTCAAATGATACGCGCCTTAGAGCGATAGCCTTGGCGTTGAACGAAGAATTTAAGGTAAGTTACCGGGCTCTCTTATATATTCTCTGATTTGTAGCTACTAACGATTATTTTAGATCAAGTACAATGCCGCTGAGTCCCGTATCCGCTATCTGGGCCACGTTATCAACTTGGCACTACATGCCTTTCTCCTTGCAAAGTCAAAAGAGTTTGCTATTAGTTATCAGTGGGGATGTGGAAATGTAGTTGAGGCTAGGGCTGGCGAAGAATTCGATTTTATCGCACGCTCCCCCAGACAGTGTTGACCGTGCGCCTGAAGAGGAATCGGCCGGATCTTTTCTCTGTCGGGCACCTGACATATAGTACGCTGACTGGATGACCTACCCAGTCATCCATTGGGCCTTTTGGCGTTGTGGTATAGTGGTAAAGTCAGCACTCGCTGCCTCACACTCTCCCCGCTAAAGAAACATCCAACCAAGTGCTTGGGAAGTGGCAAGGGTATGAAGGCGAAGGGAAAAAGCAAACAAAACCCTCTAAAGATAGCACTGATAGCGGCTGGGGTGGTATTTCTCCTTTGAAAAAGCTGCATAATATTGCAGTTTTACTTAAGAATTTAAATATCCTATATCAAAGCTGGATGCATGCAATCAGCATAGTTCTGGGTATTGATAATGCAACCCGCTGGTTTAGCTGGGGCGACATGATTGAAGTAGCTGTGACGAAGCGCGCGGCTATTATTGATTGGTTGGTGGAAAATAGTGATTTTCTGATGCAATGGAAGTATTGGACATATTACTAATTCATTACTACCAAAGAACCAGAGTAAGTTACAATCAGCTGGTCATTCTGAGATTTAGCTAACTAGAAAGTAGGCCGAAAGTAATGATGTACGTATGTGTAACGCAGTAGATATGGCTGTTTTTGTACTGAACAAGTACTACCACCTATCAGAAGCGGTCCCAGCCTATTCCGCTGCGCTATTACTAGATCCTTCAAAGAGGAGACAGTACATGAGACAAAACTGGAAAACTGGAGACCTAGATGAAGCCATTAAACGTGCACGATCTTTCTGGGAAGGAAGGTATAGGAGTTTACTGTTTTTAAAGTCTAATGAGTCATGCCCTGTCTCAGCCATTAACAAATGACAGCTCCAAGAAAAAAGGGAAAAAGCGCCAAGCACGTTCCGCCTTTTCTAGCATACGGGCTGAGGTTCGTGGTGTGTTAGAGGAGGAGCCAGACGATGAATTTCAGGGGTTCATCGATGCGGCAAAAGACAAACTCGAGGCATGTAACATGATGCTTCTAGAGTGGTGGTGTCTCAAAGAACATCGTGACCAGTTTCCCCGGCTTATCTATAATGGCATTGGATGTGTTATCCATCCTGCCGATGTCCGATGCACCGGAGAGGACATTCTCGCGTGGGAGGAGGACTGTGACATGGAGCAGGGTAAACTCGAGGCCAAGAACATTGGTATGGTGGAATCCCTAGCGAACTGGCTTTCGAAAGGGTTTATACCTCCTGATCAAGGAATTAAAGACATCCTTGATGCTCTAGATACCGTCATATCCGAGAGTGACGATATAGATAGTGACTTGGATAAAGAATGCTGATACTGTAATAATATTATCCAACCGTGCCAGAGCAACCTGTATATACCATCAAGTATGTACAGCTTTACTAAACAGATCTAACTACTTTTATACAATAGTCACGGGGTGCCTTCATTGTGATGAGGCCCAATTTAGTGTTGCAAGTACAGCCCACGCGTCTGGGGGATTGCTATTCATGTGACGAATTAAAGCGTGTTGCCCTCTTCTAGTGAGCTTGGACTTTCGCCCTGGCCGTTTTGAGGGCTTTTCAATACGTTCCTGCTGTTTTTCGCGGCTTCCAAGAAGGCGATACACAGCGCTGCGGGGGAGATCTAGTGTAGTAGCAACTTAGGAGGCAGAAAACATTTGATCATACAATTTAAATACTAAACGAAGCACCTTCATTAGGATTCTAGCGCCTTGAGGTTTTTGATTTGGTAGGCATGATGGCGTGAGAGTTATCCATGGGTCAGTAGCACGGGTTTGAAAACAGTGATATTATTGTGGTTGTGAAGGTGATGGATATGTATTGTATAATACAGATCAGGAACGAACCCCTGACTAAACTAAATATACAGGTGAATGTCAGGTGACATGGGAGAAACACTTTCTCCGGTGCCGGAGTGGAGATCATGGATGGTACACGCTCACAGTGGTTTATGGGTCATGTGACTTTTTGTCTCATGACCCATAAAGTTGAGAGCAACGTTTGAGCTTGGCCTTCATACCCTAACGACATATGTCTCAAGCCGCAGTACCTCATGCCTACCTTCAAGTCTAGATGCACCGCAGTCGGTGTTTGGGGCTGTATTGACTACACGTACAAGGGCAAACCAGTTATTCTGCCCGCAAACACCCACATAAATAATACGATCTATTCCAATAAGATATTGAATGACCACGGGGACCCCATGTACTAGCAAGTCATGGAGCAGTATGGGGATGCCATCTGGCAAGATGATGGCGCAAGATACCATACCTCGAAGATGGTTGAAAGTTGGCGAAAATCGACGGGAATGGTACGTGTGGGATGGCCCGCTCAATCCCCCGACCTTAATCTATCGAGAACATATGGCGTCTCATCAAGATCGCCATATGCAAAAGATGACATAGAATTCATTCGGCGGCTGAACTGGGGGAGATTATCCAGGAAGAGTGGGATGCAATCAACCTTAGGGTAATCCAGAAAATTATCCGCATGATGAGAAATAGATGTTGGACTGTCGTCGCCGCAAAGGGGGGACATACCAAATACTAGTGACTATGTAAATCTTGCACGTTACAGCATATGAATCAGGCCATTAGAAACCTAGTTATGCCCATTTAAAGGGAGGGGTAGAGCGGGGCATTGCTAGTCGATTATCATAACTTCCGCTAACCGATTGTATGTACGAGCCGCCTTGGGGCCGGGCCTAGATACTATTATTATACATGCGTAGAAGCTTCGCAAAAACTTTCGCTTAGCCCCTCCCGGCCCATGTGTGAGCAGGCCTAGGCTTTCCACACTTGCGGTTAGCGTAGGATTTTCTAACTACGAACTCTATTCTAACCACCCAGTCTCAGGAGCTTTCAGTACTCGGATGTGACCAAATGCGGGAGCTAAGATTAAAGTAAGTTAGCACTTATTCATAGATTGGCGATGTCGGTAAAATTAGTCTAAATAGGACTAGCTCCAGATAGGATCATGTGACACCATATATACATCATCCCATCACCGAACCAAATCTACGGTCTCTAAAAACCCACGCATCAAGGGCCTGAGGCTGTCGATTCTAAACGTCACGATTGTTTCTCGCGTAGCAAGTAGAACTTACTAGATAATAATAGTATTAAGTTAAATTTGTTTTCGTGTTACCACCAGCGGGTTTCATTAATCTGTTAAGATAGCTGATTAGGATTTTTTTTGTGAATTCTTGGGTTTCCATGAAGATCTGCTTATCTACCTTTTGCGTTTGTTGCATCGAGAAGATAAGCTGTTAACCCATAAGAAGCTGCAAGAGCGAAAAGAATTCGAAGACTTTCTTTCCTGGGCGTCCTAGTCGTCGATGTAATAGCTCCCAGTCAGTTTGCACATTTTACCAACCTACAAAACACTTGTTCCCTTTCCAATTCTTCCTCATTAGCGGATTTTCGTGCTTCACCTATAAGACAATTTGTACGACCTATATTGTATCTTATTGCTATCGTTTTGCGGTCTCACCGAAAGAACCTATATTCATCCTCAAGATATACATCAAATATGCCATCGGCATGGAATGTTTGTGCTCGGGCCAAGAATAAACGTTAAAGAGTCAATCATCGAAGGCGAGGCGAAAACTCCCGCGAGTTTGTATGGGCTTTTGTAGTATACTTCTAGGTAGGCTCTACGCTTGGTACGCGAAAGACATCGTTGGGGTTTTATCTTATTTTTTTTTATCACACCATACTTGTTTGTAGCACATGCATTGTGAAGGGGGTGCTCTGGGTAATCCGAACGTTTTCGACCGCATCCAGAAATCCATAATGTCTCGGTCCTGTTGTTGAGGTCTTGCACCGCGCCACACATGGTCTTTTAAATCGGCTAGTTAAACGATAGTCTCGTACCAAACTGCAGCTACCAGTCTCGTGTTACAAGAGACTTTACTAGGTGATACTCTACACCCTCCCCGAGATACTATGATGGTTTCAATAATTAATATCGTGGGGTGAGGTGAGTTTTTTGCATGAGTTGCTGCTATCTGATCTCTCCGGGCGAGTGCGGGTGACCATATCTAACGGGCATTGAGCACTTTTTGAAGCACTCAGACTAGTCCCCTTTAAAACAGAACTTTTCAATCTAGATATTCTTATGGACCCCATATGCCCCATCAATAGTATCCTCGTTATGAAATATGTCACTGAATTGTTAGATATCAGTTTCATTTAGATCTAAGATCTCAATCCGTGGCATTCTTGGCGGCACCAAGTCCGGGTGGATTAATTTGACAGCTTCGTGATAAAAAATTTGCTTGGTAATGAGTCCCTCCGATGTCCAAGACTAGTTAGGATATGAACATAGGTTTATTTATTATTATTATTATTTATTGTCTGTATCCAGCCTTTTAGCTATGACAGACACCCGGAGGCTCGTCATACCAGCTCAGCTAGGTATTATCGCCTCCAGTATCTCGCGAGTTGATCATAAACTGTATGACAACTCGGGGGGGGGGATCAGTCAGCTCCTGAGATTCACCCTTCAATACCCATATATGTGAATGCTCCACTGTCGATTTTTCCCATTGGACCAAGCTGAAATTAGTAACTTCGAATTGAGATTGATAACTGGATCAGTGAGAAGTTTCACGGGGACCTATTTACTAGACGATAAGCAGGGGCGACTTCAGGAAAGTGATATTCACCATATAGGAAACTCTTCTGTGAAAGGGGGGGGCGTGATCGAAGACCAGTACGAGGCTGGTGCCTTGAAGCCTCAAGATTAATATTCGGTAGTTTCCATAGGGGCTACGATGTGATCCTAGAATGGATTGGATTCCCAAATACGCTATAAACATTTTTTTATTTCACGAAACCAGGCAAAAAGATGAGATGAGAAGGCAGATTGCTTTGTCATCAATAAATCTCCTCGAAGGATTGGCGGGAAGTGGTTAACCAGAGCCTATGAAGAAGTGTAACTATGGAGCCGAGCATATAAGTTCATTTCCGGAAGGAACCTAATAAACAGGAATGCACAGCAACTCCGCCCAGACGGGAACAAAATGTTGAGCCTATGGTGCCTGCGCAGAGGTCGAGTTGACGCGCCGACAAACAGAATGGAGAACATATAAACTAACATACGTCGCCAAACATAGTTTCCAAACTAGTTATATAATCCACATCTTCATTCAGTGGGTTCTTGTAGATCAGAGAATCGAAGCTGAAACGGTCAACGTTCAGGTCACGAAAGAGACGTTTTTTTGCGGATTGTGTGCATCGGTCTTTCACTTAGAAACTCACCCAATCTTCTTCCATATGGAGGAAGCGTCGGCCAGACCTCGCGGAGATCTTCGAAACTAGTAGATCTAGATATATAACTAATAGTGGTAATATATGTAATAGAATCCCCCCGAAATGGAGATGCGGCTCATTTGCCATTATGGGTATCTTTTACGCCGTTTTCTCTTGTTCCTGGTAGAGATGTGAGCGTCGATCCGCCCGAGCTGAAGAGGGCATTCTTCTCCAAGAAGCAGGGTAGCGAACATGCGGGGAATGTTCTAGATAAGCTTTAGATAGAGAGCAGAATTCTTGAATAAGATTGCCACATTTGAGACCATCATCGAAAACCCTGTCAGAACTTGGGTAGATAACCTGACAATGGCAGCGAAATTTCAAAATGGCACGACAACGCCCGGAGGACCACAATATAATAGAAGGTCCGGAACCAAACAGTAGACAGAAAAGAAAGAGGGAAAACAGGGTAATACGAAGTAGGTATCATTTATTATTGTTTAATTCATGCTACGTAATCGCGGCTAACTGTAGACTTACCGGCAATTAACGTCACACTACATTAGTATGATAGCATGTATACATACATGTATGAACCTTGCCGAAAGATGGATAAACGAAAGAGAGAAAACCCCACAGAGATCTGTCATAACATTCAGGCAAAAGCCATCGTTTATGGTTCATGCATCACATCCGTCATGCACATCGACTTTCTTTCCGGAGAGTGTTTGGGATAAGTGATACACTTATGATTAGGTTATTAAGTATTGGAACTTGTTAGTCGTTGGCGCTTCAACAGAACCGGGAAAGGGAGTACAGTATGGGATCACAACTGCAGTCTACCTAGGCATTTGAAAGGGCCTCTGAGGGTGGTTTTCAAGCATCCGGGTCACTTTGCCCAAGATGCACATGGTTGGCCGGTTTGACCATCATATATATTATATATAGAGACTCGAGAGTGAGAAGTGGGTCAGGAGTCAGCCCCTAGAAACCTGTCGGCACGTGCTTTCGCCAAGGTCTTAAAACGTAAAATCTCCACAAGTACATGTACATGTACAACAAAGAAGCTTGAGCCAACCTAATAATAAAAATTTGCTTTCTTACTCTCCTCTCACCCACTTGCAGGCTTACAGACTCCTATCGTAAGATTCCTGCAAACCCAATCATAACTACATCAGCCGCTAGACTTCAGAACTTACCTAACCCATATGTTTGTAGATCAACGCACGATACTCCCGTGCAGCTTTCTACTCTCCTAGTTGTAGCCATGGCCTTCCTTAGGATTTTGTGATTCCCCTTGGCATTTTGGTCCCTGACTGGATTTACCGATTTGTCCGCATTCGAAACAAATTTCTATATGTCATTATCCGAGTCAGATTCATCGGAATTGGCTGAGGGTATCCTCTTCCGATTCAGAAACAAGATCTTTCATTAATCGCCTCGGTATCAGAGCCGGCTGCTCCGATGTCTGTACCTCCATGCTGAACTTCCGATCGACATTCAGGCTTTAGAATCAATTATCTATCTACCCAAAACGGCGGTGATCTCTGTCTTTGAACAGGTCATCTCACACGGCTTTGATGTCCCAGCACAGTGGCAAGGGCATGCGGGCCGCTCCGTAGACTCCTATGCAGAACGATAACTATAATAACTATAAATTCTTCTCAGAGTGTCGTAGAATACCGGCAGTGCGCAAGTGGATGGTACGGGCGGCCGAAGCAGTAGAGATAGTCAATGAAATAAATAAATAATAAACGCAAGCTCCCGCTCTTAGCTCTACGATACTCTACCAAACGTACGTTAGGTAAGACTATGTAGGTACTCCCGAGAAAAAAACAAAAATAAAATCATGCCAAATGAAGGAATGAATTATTACTAGTAGAGCTTGGCGGCGGAGTGACCGATTAATGATAATAAAATAAACGCAGATCCTGAGGCACCACACCGCGCTAGCCTCACCACCTTTAGTAAAGTCAGAATATGGTCATTAGTAATCGAAGGCGGTTTCAGAGGCTAAAGACATTACATAAACGTACGTTCGTTTCTTTTTATTTTTCTTTTGAGCTTCTGCTAAGAATACCTAAGAGCCCATTGATTACCTATTAATAATGCATCTTTTACTATTATTTCGTTGACGTAACAGATCTATATATGTTTACACGATAGTGGGGGGTGTATATACATATGTAGTAAATAACTCGAAGCCCTATATCTGGTACGTATTGATGTGTGTATATATATGTAATATGATAGAAGCCATCCGGTATATATCTATATATATATACACTTGAATGACATGAACGATATTGGGTTTAGACTTCATCCGGCTCGCTGTCATATAGAAATCATTGACATGCGGATAGGAGAGAAAAAAAGCAGAAAAAAGAAAGAAAAGAGGCTGTGAGAGAGTGAAATCTCTGCAGAGCGGCTTCATTAAACATCCCGGATATTGACTGGTGCCTCCGGCAGCGCAATGAAATGAAATCATCACTACCCAGATATCGAAGTGAATCATATGCAATAATGTAGCCCAAGTCCTGGCGCCCAGAAACTAATAGATCGAGCTAAGTTCATGTAACGACGATGATGATCAGAAATGGTAACAAAGTCGGATATAGGATGGAGAGTGAACAAAATAAAGGTGAAAACAAATCCAGTGCGATTCCAAGTCAAGACCAGAGGTTGGTCAAGAATAGGAAGATGTGAAACGAAAAGGGAAGGAAGGTAGAACCTGGTTTCCACTCCTTTATTTCCTTTTTTTTCCTTTCTTTTCTCTTTCATGACAAGCACACTATTCATGAAACAATACTCCTTTCCCTTATCTTGGTCCACGGCGAGTCACAGCTAGATTGTCGACCACAATCGACGCGCTGTTCTCGGAAAGCCACTGTATTAGAGAGGAAGCTTTACTTATTACCGTACCTACGGTCGTCCGACTCGAGCAGTTGCTGGTCACAAGGTAACCAGCCTGATAGGCGTTATAATGAACACAACGATGTCCCGGTAGCACGCAAGTAGCTGAATATAAAAAGAGACAAACCAAGATTTAGGATCGTGGGGCACCACGTTGCAACTGCTGACCAATTCTCAAAGCCTCCGTGCCATCGTCAATAATCGTCTCTTTGAACCACGCGTGCTTGAGAGCCTGCTTAGCAGTAATCCGATTTTTGGGATCGTAAACAAAGATTTTCTGAAGGAGATCGAGGAACTGCCTATTGAAACTAGTGCTGGTAGGTATGAATTCCTGTAAGCGATCAGTATGCGCGCACATCACAAGTGCAAAACGTTTGCTTACATGGAGCTGTTTCATTGCCTTAACGAATTTGCGGGACCCCCTGGTGGTCTGCTCGTTGGGATAATAAAGTTTATTCCGGTTAAAATACCTATTGTATGGTCAGTACCAACCAGGAAACATCTGACAGGACCTGGGCACATACTTAGCAGCCTGATTTTGATTGTTGCCTCTGTGTTGCACCACCTGTTTGACAAGTTTTGCATCGATCTTGCTACTACATACACTCTCCATCATCGCAAGATGCTCAAGATTATCATGTGTCTGAAATAGAGCATCACCTGTAAAGAACTCCACAAGAATACACCCGATACTCCAGATATCGCAAGGGAAACTCCAACCAAGATTGAGAATAATCTCAGGAGCCCTGTAGTGCCGCGTAGAAACAACTGATGAATGATACTCATCGTCAAAAGTTGCCGAACCAAAGTCAATCAACCGGATCTCACTGTCGAGTAGTACCCGGCGTTGACGAGATTCTCGCAAGATAGTCTGAGAAGAGGAGGGGATGTGGCGATTATAAGTAAAGGTCTGGTAAGCATTATTAACGAGCAGGATATTCTCGGGCTTCAAGTCCGTATGAATGAGGTTAAGGTCGTGGAGAACTGCAAAGTTACAATTAGAACCTATGATTTGATTGCGAAGGTCAGGGAAAAGGTCTGAACATACAGGCTACGCTTGTAAAGAGCTGCCGCGCAAAGTTTTGGATCTGACTACTCGGAAATGGCACGAAGGAATTCGCTTTGAGGAAGTCAAAGACGCTCTGGCCCAGTAGGTCGGTGACAATGCATATATGATTACGGAAGTCGAAACAGTCTCGAAGGTGTATGCACTTGTTTCGGTTGGTTCTGTCGTTGGACGCCAATGTGGATAGAACACGAAGTTCGATTTTCGAGGCGTCCCGATATTTTTGGACAGAACGGATAATCTTTACCGCACAACGAGTCTTTCGCTGCTTATCGTACGCTTCCACAACTTTACCGAATGTGCCCTGGCCAAGCAATCCGATGATTGAATCTGTAGACATTCAAGTTAGCTTTGGCCTTGGGTGAGCTGCCATAGAATGTTGTCAGGGCTAAACTGACATCGGTCGGTCAGATCTGTATCGGGGGTCACAATATAGTGACCATCATTATCGTCAATCTTCTGGCTTTTGGAATATGAGTACTGTTGACTTCTCATTAGTACGAGATAGAGAAAAGGAACACCGGGGGGGGGGGGGGGGGGGTTGGAAAGGTAAGAGCCAACTCACATCACGGATCACAGGAACAGGCACGTCTTTTGCCTTGATTGGGGGTTGAGGAGGGGGAATATAGCTAAGAAAAGCATCACCGGCTGTTTCTAGTTCGCGCCTTTTCTGTTCATCCCGGACGGACTTGCGGGTGGTGACTCGTTTTCTTTTTTGGCCAACATTGGCTTCTTCATAGTATGCACCGGCGCTGGCCCCGGTGCTGGTATGGGATCCTAACGAAGTAGGAGCTGTGGTCAATAAAGACGTGGTTCGATCCGTCGAGATCGACCCGGCCGAGGAATGACCTCCATATTGTTGGGGATTGATCGAGTATGATGGACGATCATAATAGCCCAAGTCGTAAGCGGATTCCACACCCGTCCGCCGTTTCTTGCCCGCAGGCTGACCGAGTGTGCTGGTCGGGGCGGTCACGGTCGAAGAGGGAGCAGGGCTACGGCGGTTGGCCGTCTGCTGGTCGGGAGGAGGCGTGTCATCGATGACAATGACCTCCTTGGGTATCCCATTTTTATAGAACTCCCCCCAATCCGGCTTCTTTCTTCGACCCGGAAGGCTCGAAGAGGTAGAGCCAGCCGATGTATGAAGATAGGGCGTGGTCCCCGAGGAAGGAGGCACCGGTTTGGATGTTGTAGAGAGAGGGATTGTGGAGGTTGGTGTGTTGGCAGCGTAAGGATACGAGTTGGCTAGACGGGCGGAGCTAGTTGAGGGAGCAGGTGGGTATACACCATTAGGGGCATATGGTGCTTGGTGGTGAGAATATCCGTAGTGTTGATGATGCGTGGGATGAGTCGCGGTAGCCGTCGAAGGGGTCGACATTATGGATTCGGGTCTTTCGAACGAGTCTTAATTAGAACTAGGTTGTGAGATTGTGGGATGGGAAGGTCAAGAATGAAGAAGTTGAGTTGTTGACGGAGAACTCATCCGAAGCAGACTCGGCCAAAGCGAATCTAATTCTGGCTGGGTCTCAAGATGGGAAAAACGAAGGATAAAGGAGATTTTGATGTCAGGAACGGAGGTAAAGAAAGAAACAAAAAGAGAGGCCAAAAAAAAGGCCAGAGAGAAAGAAACCGGGATGACGACTGGTCACGACAACGGCTCAGTCGGAACGATAGGCTGAATCACCCCAAACTATAGAATTGCATCTGATCAACAGGGAGAGACGGAGGAGGAAAAAGGTGTCAATCGTGAAGCAGACATTTGGGAGAATGGATGATCAGGGACGGGGATCAAAAGATAGAAGTATGAAACAATATGTACGAGAAAGCCGGGAGGTTAGAGGGTGTTGTTGCTTGCTTTGGAGGGATGGGAGGTGAGGTGAGGGTTGAGGAGGAGAGAGGAAGAGGAAGAACAAAGTCTCCGAATAGTTACGGACGGCACACGGTGTAGGATCGGGGAAACAGCAAGAGAAACTGAGACAGGTTGAGAGAAAAAAAAGATCCAGAAAAAGAAAAAACAAAAAGATTTATAAGAAGAATAATCCAGTTTCAACAAAAGGGATTCATCAATATAGAATGGGAAGATCAGGTAACTTGGAATCGGAGATGTGATATGATGACCGGGAGTGAATTACAAGCAGGGTATGGAGCGGGATGAGGATGCAGATGAGATAGGATATAGGATGGTAGGAATGATGATTGATTTTCAACAATGTCGTCCTTCGGGAGCACTGATGATTTTTTTGAGACGATCCATCTTTATCTTTTGATATCATGATAGAAGAGCAGAAAGATGCATGTCATGAATGATTTCTACATACATAAGTTATCATGATAGAATCTGAATCTCTCATCTTTATTATGTACTGTATAACTAGTTATATATATATATATATATTATATATTGTACCGCACCGATTGGGAAAGGAAAGGCTTGGCGAGGGTTAAGTTTTAAACAAGGTGGATGTGACGATGAGGTGAGAAGGATAGAGGATATAATAAAATAGCCCTATAATCATACTGAACTAACATGATACATGATCAAAGAGAGAGTCCAAGTTAGTTAGTTATGAACGTTATGAACTGGCATGACGGGCAAACTGATTGCCTGAAACGGCCCAGCCAGCTTCTTTTGCCACTCTCACCAATGCTGGCATCCACGCACCCCGAGGCAACGAAGTATGTAAGCACGCGCCTCATTATATCCTTTTTTTTATTTCTATTTCAGCTCTTTGAAACGTAGTGCAATCAACAATTGCCTTTTGAACCTTAGTTGGTTTCTCCACAGCATTTTGAAGGGATGGATCTCATCTCTGCCGTCGAAAGGTTGACTAGCAGTAATTATCTAGTGTCAGCGACTACCATGATGAGGAAGCTCCGATGGTACTAGTCGCAGATACGATATAGACCCGACAGAAATTGATCACGATAAAGGCTAAGATATTGTCCAAGTTCTTTGCGGATAATGAGTATCTTCTTTAAATGCAAGGTAATACGACGATCTGACCCTGTTTACTGCCGTCATAGACCGCTTACCGCCCTAGATTAGTCAAGAAGAGTTGGCAGATAGTTAAGAGGAGCCCAACCAATTGAGGCAGGGCAGTTATAGCTATCCCCGACAAAACAAAATAGATTTCGAGTGGGTATATGCTATATTACAATCCAATTTTACTGTAGAAAATATCGGGACTATCATATAGGGTATCCAAAACACTGCACTCAGCACCGCAGTGTCTATCGTAGCCGACTTGGTAGCATTCCGGCTTATAAAATCACTTAGTGCGACAGTACATATCAATCCTTCGTGAGTTTGAATTCTAGTCAGAACAGACGAAGTTCATTGTAGACACTACTCCAGCCCACTGTTTCAGACAGTACAATAATTGAAGTTGCGAAAGCTCTTCTTCTCTCTGGCTTGAGGGGGTATATTCGGTCCATTATTAGACCAGGCCTCCCTTCATGCACCATACGTATTCTACTGCTCCGGCTAGTACGGTCGCATTTGACAAAAAATAAAGTATTAATATTGACATCAGGAACACAATTTCCACTCAAAGCATGCCATTTACATGAGAAAAAAAAGGTGAACCGGTCTTAAAAGGCGGTAGAACCTGACTGAGTCAATATGATCCTTAAGCTTTAACAAAGATTACCTAACTCGAGTCACTTCTAGTATTTATGTTCATCAACTTAAAAGACTCTTCTCCCAGTCCGAGTTTGTACAATACTGACTTTAGATGCAAGGCTGCTCCTCATTCTCATTATTCTCTGGCGCTTTTACATCACGTGTCGATTTTTCCTCTCCTGGTTTGTTACCTACTAGGTAATTGATACCTTCCCTCGGCCCTTGCAATCTTAGCTTATTAATGAACACATGCCTCTTTGGCAGACGATGACTTCAAGTTGTTGCCTTTTCGCCCTAGTAGATTTGGGGGCATGCAAGACGGCTCTCTCTAAGCGTCTTAAAACTTCCGATTAAGCTTCTCTTTCTTGAAGGCCGCTCTCATTCAAGGCGTGGCCGGAAGAATAGCCATCGTCCTTATCCATTCAATCGGTTTTTTAATTTAACTGTACCGTGCGGAGAAAGTCATGGTCAGGTCTAGACGAAACTAAATTTGCGCCATTTGGATGTCCAATTTAACACCAAATAGTTGTTGTGTGGAAACAAATGGAACTGGATAGGACTGGCAGACTGATTGGCTCTTCCAAGCTGGAATGTTACCAAGTGGCCACAATCAATATTGCGGTACCGAGTGCAGTGTTTGAATACCCTATCTGATAGTCCCAAAATTTTCTACAGTAATTGAGCTTTGGGCCATAAACGCTCCTTGGTATATTGCATCTTGGTGTGAACGTCCTCTGCATCTGCAGGCTACCTCCCTGTCTATACTTCCTCTCCTTCCACCTTTCTCCTAGCCCTATTTATCCGCTCTTGATCCCCGAGGAAATCCCATTATCGTATTTGCTAGAAATCGTAGAATGGCCCCCGAAGCTCTGGGGTTTCTAAACAGCCTAGCTCTAGGGCTCGACAAACCCCCACAAGCTCTGCTTCAAAGACCTCTTCCCCTACACTAAGAGGAAGTTCTCGAGCTTGCCAGGCATCTTGAGGACTTTGCCACACGACTCCTACACCTGTACGTCCGTTCTCGAGCCGGGAGCCATCAGACCACAAGGTGATCCCTTGGCAGGGCTCCCGGGCAGCCTGTATAGTGTCCTCTATAGGCAAAACCCTTATCTTACCCCGGAACGATCCTGCAGGCGTTCTTACGGTCTCCTCAAACCCATCGAACGGATCAACCGTCAGCGTCTTGGTGAATTGTTGCGCCAAAAGTTGTCCCAGTAACCTCGGTCGGTCGTTTGACTCTGTCCCCTGCGGTTGTTCCCCGGGCTGAGCGTGCCGCTCCCCCTCTCCGAAAGTAACAGGGAGAATTTGTCCTGCTGGGTGGTCCTTAGGTAGGCTATGCAGCCTTGAGATATATCCTAGCTGTTGAACCTCTAATAAGACTTTGGTGGACTGAAACATTCCGGTGATTGCCCTAGCCTGTCGGTTAACTAGTTGCTGTACGCCCATTTGTCAGTCTTTCTGGCCTTGCCACCAGAGCTCCGGTCTCGGTTTTTTTGGCATTGGATTGAGCTACATTAGCGTGTCCCCAGGCTATAGCAGTCTTCCCGGCTTGCTGCAGCTCCCTGCAGACCCGATCTACTGAGTTTCCCAGGACGACCAGCCCTATGTCATCCGCAAACGACAACGCCTGTATCCCGGGGGTTGCGGCCTCTATGGTATCGAAGATGCCATTTAGATACCCCGGAAACGACTGTACCCACTTAATAAGGTCCGGTTCACCTATCCTCTGAACGAGCCTGTTGTGGTCGACATGATCGAAAGCCCCCTTCATATCCACGAAGAGGGCCCCTGCGAGCCGTTTGTGTTCCCCTTGTAATGACCCTATACGACTTGACCAGATGTTCCGGCTTGCCTAGTCTTCGAAGCAAAACACCCCTTGCCATTTTCTAAGCCTGAGGGTGGATACCTAGGCGGATGCATTGCTGGCCAGCGCCACTATCATAGCGCTATCCCAGTTCCACAGGAGCCTTAAGGCCCGAAAGTTTAACTTGTCTATTCCCGGGGCTATTTAGGCTGCCTGGTTGAGTAGGGCTCTCCGCACTGCCTCTACACTGGTCTATGCGTGCATTTCACCCTGGGGAAGCCCGTCCCAGGAGCCTTCCCCAGGAGCAGGCATACTCGTATCGGTTTGGCATATTGGCTCAGGGCTGCTACCATGTTTTCTTGGATTTGTAATGCCCCACTACTAGTTACTACCTCCTCCTCGATGCAACTGTCTGTTAGGGGTGGATGATTAACCATTAGACCTCTCCAGGCGTACACTACATTTCTGTTGTTTAGCCTTACTGTCGCGATCCACAAACTGTATGTACACTAGCTACTAGCGAGGGGGCGGATGACACCGTGCCTGATTTTTTTTAACGTCCTGTCTTGTTTTCTTCCCCTCTCTAGTTGCTGCCAGTCACAAACTATATGTGCACTAGCTACTGGCGAGGAGGCGGATGACTAAGCACACAATGGTTATAAAGGTTGTGGTGTGGCATGGAAGCGAAACAAAGAAGAATCAGATTCACTGTTGGAATATGCCGGTAGTTGGACTGTCGGGTACAACCAACTGTTGCGAATACCAGTAGCAACTTGGACGGTAGGAATGTACCGATAGTTGGAACAGTGAAGACTGTCGGGTACAACCAACTGTTGCGAATACTAGTAGCAACTTGGACGGTAGGAATGTACCGGCAATTGGTTTAGAACAAGGAGGACTGTTGGGAGAACCCAACAGTTGTATAATAAAGTACCGGATTCTGATACTACAGTGATGGGGGCTCCCAGACTACTGAAGATATAAGGACCGGTTTGAAGGACATAAATAGAGCCTTATGTCCTTAGTGATAATCCCCTTTTAAAAACAAGAAGAATCAGATTTAGTTTACGTGGTACCATATTTCCATAGACATACCAACATTCACATTTCCATAGGCATACGAACACTTACATCTAGGCTTTTTTATAAGTATCTATGGTTACTGCAAACACTTGGAACTATCGACCGAGTCGCGTTGGTTACATAATGCAGGTTTTGTTGGGGCCAATTAGAGGAACCAAAATCAAAAACTGTTTGGGCATATGGAATTGCTTTGTAAGAAATCATCAATGTTTCTATAAAATCAGTGTCGGGTCAGTGTCGTTGACACAAAGGATTTGCGCGTGTGTGGGCGGGTTATACTTAGCAGGTACAGTACCACACATGATGCATTAGGTAGGTACATGTACTGTACTATAGTAATGCGATACGCGCTTCTCCTAGGGTAACGGTGCACGCGGTACGAGTCTTGAACTGTCAGTCCTTGACGAGACCAGCAGTATCTAATCTAGTTCACAATTAGTAAACTTGTCCCTTTCTCATTTTATTACAGTATCTAGGTACTGTGCGGTGCAACAAAGCTGCTGCCGAGCCAGTATGAGAAAAGCGGACTGCAGTTTTACATCGAAATATACACAGGTTGCCCAAGCAAGGCGGTCAGGGCGAAGGTTAGCAGATGGACAGAAAGTGCTCGATGCGGCCAGTGATGCAGCTATTACCTGGGAATCAACCGGGGCCATGGTCGCAAATTAGCTAAATCTCATACTGTCATTCTGGATTCTCTGGTAACAAGAGGCTTTGAAGATCTTGCTAGCTACCTAGCAGAGTCAACCGGTGTAAAACTATCCAAGCTGTTGTTAGTCCTGGTATGAACAGTATAGACGCTTTCCATATCATATTACTACTAGTTTCATTGTAATACAAATAATATCCTAACAGGCATAGAGGCTGCAATGAAGCTAGCACGCCAGCACTTTCTAAAGTTGCCAACTCCACAGCGGCAGCGGGTCAAATTTATCACCCGAAAGCCCTGATATCATGGAACCACCCTTGGGTATGTGACTCAGCAAGTTCTGTTCAAGCTTGCTGTTGCCCAATGTTTCTCTCACATCTCCCTATAACCTAATGCTTATCGTAGATGCCAAGACGGGGAGTCGGTACGTGTCAAGATTTGATATAATATATAATTGGTTAGAATCCCATCTACTTGTTGCCACCGAGCCGCCACCGAAATACCGTACTACAAGTCCCGCCGCGTGGTAGTAGAAGAAACCGAATATCTCAACAACCATGGAAAGTCTCGAGACGACTTTTAGATTTTTAGAATCGTCGGGTTCTATCCATTATAGAGCTATCGCTAGAAATTTTAATTGTAGCGAGTCGACATTACAACGTTGTCACCAAGGCAAACAGCAGCCTATGAAGGATGGTAGATTCGAAGGCAATTCATATCTGTCAAAACAGCAGGAGGGTGATCTTGTTGCCTGTATTAATAAACTTACGGCACCTGGGATTCCTCCCACACCATAATAGTGAGAAACTTTGCCGAAGAATCAGCCAAAAAGCCCATCGGAAAGAACAAGTTCGTTCAGCGACATGACGATGAGCTAGACTCAAGCTGGCAAGTCAATGATTTCCTGCTGAAATCTGTGGCCAATGTCGATAGCTTCAGTCAGAAATCAAACAATACGACATTCAGCCCAACAATATCTATACATCGAACGAAAAAGAGCTTCCGATCAGTTAGACTAATGCTACAAGAAGAGTCTTCAATCGCGATATAAGAGATCAAGGAATGCTTCTTGGTGTGGCTCAGGATGGCAACCCATTGTGGATTACTCTGCTAGCCTGTACTTGTCGAGATGGATCTTCATTACCACCGCTACTTATCTATGAAGGTCAGCGAGGAGTTCAAACATCTTAGTTTGATGATGTCAACCCAGAGCATCAAGCCTTCTTTCCCAATTCCACTCATCGGCTTCGACCTTTAGACATCTTTGCCATGTGATCCAGTAGCCGTGTACATATTATAGTTCTTATCACGTGGCACAAGCCACAAGCTTAGTCATTCAGCCTGCTCCTTCTCTCATTTCTTTCTTGTGTTTCTAGATAGAACGATAGGAACAATGTACTCTTCTCCTGCTTTGTAAAAGTTCTCCCACAGTACTTGCTCGTAATAGCTTCCTCCTGATGGCACAAACTATCATGGAGTGAGTGTAGGATGGTAACACATAGAATTATGTTGTGCCGTCAGGAAACTATATACCAGCAAGCGGGACATTCAAAAACGGAGGGACATTCATTTTTGATTAGTAATCCGTATCATACACTGTAACTACATGTAATGGTAATAATACAACTAGGGTATTTTACGCTAGCGTGACCACTATGCCACCTCTATATATCAATGGGAGTTGTTGTGCAGCAAATGTATAACAACAAGGTAGACCCGGTAACGAGTAATTGTGATGTAATCCCCAAAGGCATTTAAAAGGTAAGTTTGTGATGACCCGGCACATGCCCAGGTTTCTGCCGCCACACACCGCCGGTACATGGGTTGAAGATCTTTTCTTTCTTTCTTTTTGCTTCCTGTACTTAATATTTTATTGATAATAGCACCTACTTTGAATCAAGAGCTCCGTTATCTTTAGTTCATGTAGATTTGGCTACCTGTCACAAAGTTATTGGAGGAACGAAAATTGCGGCCAAGTGAGAAGGAATTTCACCTTGAATGCCCTAAGTGACCGTGAGAAATGCCGTGAGAGACAACAATGCAAAGAATGTATTAAGGGCAGAAGATGTGATTTCTTGCCGACGAAAAAGGAACCACAGTGGCAACTACAGGCAGAAACAAGTCGCAACAATTGTGTTCGTCGGAAAGATTCCTGCCAATGTGTTCAAGAGAAACTCTGAGCATATTGTGAGAGAAGGCAGAAAAAAGGCTGCGAGAAGTGCGACGAAGTGCGGTTCAAGTGGTAAGTTTAACTTTTTTTACCATCTTCCCAATGCGCCTTTTATTAATTCTATTCTCCTCCTAGACTGCTGTTGTAACGACCCAATCCTGAAGCATAGATATTGTATTGAAGATACTAGCTATAAGGGCGGTCTATACTAGAATATAAAGGTAATGAAGAGAAAGAAAAGAGAAAAGTAGAACATGAAAGGTAAATAAACCACTTGTGGGTCATGTGACCCCCATCCAAGCCCGGTCCGTCACAGCTGTGCTCATCGCCTTCTTTCCTTGAAGCCAGATTTTTTTTATCACAGAAGGGTGAAATTGAGGAGGTGCTTGGAGGAAAGCCGTACTGTCACCGCATCCTCTTCTATCCGAAGTTTCATTGTGGGTTGAATCACATTGAATACTTTTGGTGCCACTCCAAACGCCCATGCAAGAGCCAGCTGCGGAGGGATTGCGGAGTAATGTGCCTATATCATTAGCATTTGTATGCGGTAAAACTATCTAACGGCTGTCCGAAAAAAATGGCGTACACCCACATCGCATCAGAAGGCATAAGTGCCTGGTGATGACCGGTAAGGTGTTGGTATTAGGTATGTAATTAATAATAATAAAAAACGGAGTGGCTTGTATTAAGGGGTTGTGTGTATCTTACCATACATATGTCCATATTTTTATCACATCGGCAGAATGCATACCGCCTTATGACCGCCTTCTCAAAAAGGTAAAGCGCGCGCGAGCGGATATGTTTGAAAAAGGGCCCTTTTTCAAATGAACCTCTAGGCTCCTCCCTTATGATTTTTTAATATATCTTTCTGTAACTTTATTCTTAAACAAATTATTTATAGAGTTACAGTCTCTGATTTTATTTTTCATGAGGTGGTGTGGTATTGCGTAGTTTTGAAAATGGTGGCCTTTTTGGCTGCACTTTTGTATTGGATTTGAATGTCCGCCACCATATGTATACAGCTACTACATAGATTACATCACAACACATCAAACATAGTTACCGTAACACTTTATTTGATCCCTTATTGACTGCGTATACTAAACAATTTGTTAAGTGGATAGTAGAAACACAAGGTTCAAGTCGCCTATCCAATCGCGAAATCCAGAGCATTCTCTATCCAGCATTTACAAGGGAAAGAGAGCATTTAGAATGGGTGGAGAGAGACAGGTATCTACCCGTTTAACCGGTTGTCTTATCACAAGATTTCGCGGGTGAGTGAACAACAAAGACTGAACACCGGCACATATAAAAGTTCCGCCAATTCCACGCATTCCTAACCTTACACAGGAATTACGTCGCATTGTAGATAAAGCTAACCGATAAGGCTCATCAAAGGGCTGATGCTACAGCTTACAAGCTTAAAAAAAACATCGAAAGCTTCTAAACAAAGGTCGAATTGCTTCAACATGAAAACAAAGGCCTAAGAGAGGCAATAAGACTCAAGGAGGAGAAAAGGAGAAAAGGCAACGCAAGATATCAGAGGTAAACGCTTATTCTGGGGTGTATATGATATCTATTCCATTTAACTGCCCTTGAATCTTAGAGACGTAGCTTAATTTCTCCCCTTTTCTTCTGGCCTTACTAGACCGAATTCATGAAAGAGAAGCAGACCAAAGAGCGATTCGACCCTAAACTCAGCGTGGCAACTATCATCCAGGAGGAGACCGCACTTCAACCGCACATTCTCATCGCGCCGCTGTACGACACGACGAAAGAAGAGATCGAATTAGCCACGCAGATCACGCAGAGGGTCATCAAAGATGTCTTTGGGAATCTTGCCTGATGAATGTTCTTCTCTAGATTTTTCTGGCCAGAAATCTTCCTTCATACACGTCTGGTATGATACAGACACACATCAAATGCTCCGTTGGATATATGCTAGGTATATACATATAATATACAATAAGTCAAGAGATAAAAGTCCAAAGAATGAGCTAAGATCAAGCTGTCATGTATTTGATGCACATATGCATAGACAGGCCGAACCTAGTCATTATCAAGGAGGCAAATTCTGGAGAACCTGGACGAGATCGGAACTTGAGTACCTTTTCAAGAAGATATCAAGTAGTACTCACCCCGTATGTCCGTATCTGAAAAGAATGAGTGATGAATATGACGAGACCTTGATATACTTCTGTTTATAGTATTGATGATTCACACCTCTTCTCCCAGATGGGACCGAAAACCGTTCCAGGTGCCAGGTCAACTAAGTTGAAATTGACTTAGCAACATAGTAAGTCATGTAGTAAAGGCATATTTGGTTCTCTATCTATGCGCGTGTCTCCTGGTCTAGTGTCGACTCACCTAGATACGTAACGCATGAGGATGAAGGTTAATCCTTTCTACATGAACTAGTGAACTAGGGAGGAGGTTGAAAAGAAAAGACTTATATCAAAGAAACGGGAAACAAAAGAGCTAATGTAGAACCGGTTAGAAACCATCACAAACGCGTTTTCTCCGCTGATTTCCAGTCTTAGTTAGAGACCATACTATGAATAGGTACATATGGTACTGGGCTGATAAAGGCAAAAAGGAATGATAATGATATACATCTTTCGTTGGTCGGAAGAGGAAAGAAAATGATATGACATAGAAAAGAAACGAGGCTTATATTCGTACAGAATGGTCGAAATACATTGTTTCCCAACAAAGAAACATCAGGCATCCGCCTCGATCTCAAAGGCGTGACTCCAAACCCTCCTGGCTAATCCTGGATCCATTCGCGATGCGGGTAGATGGTGACAATGACAATGACAATGATGATGATGATGATGATGACGACGACGACGACGATGATGATGGTGATGGTGATGTCCCATCTTCTGCCCACATCCCGGCGATGGTTTCCACCGCTCTTTCGACAACGACTCTTACTCGGTCCTTCAGGACGGGATATGAGCACTCCACTTCGAGGTTTTCCAACCAGACACGAGCGATATGCTTGTCTACTTTAATCTCGATTCCTGGAACTGGGATGCCGAGGGTTTGAAGACGTGCTAGTTCACCGGCCTCAGCTTCGGTTAGCTGCTCTGGATCGTCCTCACTCTGCTCCACCCTACAGGTCGGTTCAGAGGCATCGGAGATGTGCTTGATGGAGTTTGGGGATCTTGCACCGTTCCCGAGAGATGTATTTTGGGTTTTAGCGGGTAAGCGTGGCCGCTCTATTGGGGCTATGTTGGTGCCAAATTGCGCTTCGAGCATCATAAGAAGACGCGTAAGACGCTCTTCGGGACTATAATTGCCGTGTGGGTTTGGGAGGGTAGAAACGCCATATTTGTGACACCCGTGCTTACTGGATTCTGTAAATTAAGAGTCAGAAGACTATTTTCCGGAGGTCTGGACAGAAATCTTCCATTAGGAATGTACATACGCTTCACTGAAGCTGGGCTACTTTCAACAGTCAAGAGAACAGCCATGACTGCATCAGCAACCCCATCATTCATCAAGTTACCCTCCCACTCTAGTTCAACCTCGCGAGTACGAGGCGCATATCTGACAATCACACAGCCCATTACAAGATACGTTTCCGTTTGTTCGAGCGGAATTTCCTCATCAGCAGCCTCAACCTCCGAGTGCCCATTCTCTGCCATACCGTTCCACTCATTGCTCTCGGCATATTCAGGTTTAGCAGTTTGTTGGGTTGAACCAAGCCTTTCAATCGCACCAAAGGTCCCTTCAAGCGCCCATTTTATTAAATCCATACTGGCAGAACTTAAGGTGATACGCTGTTTGCAAGTTATAGTTGTTGTGGTAAGACCTGCGTACTCACGGAGATCATCTGGGACCATCAACGAGAGATCGAAGCCATTCTGCACCAAAACACCAGCCATAAGTTGCGATTCATCTAGGCCCAAGCGAGGCGCGACCTCTGCTAATTTCCCTACGACCTTAGCAATTTTATCCTTCTTGAAAGGAATTCTAACCTCTTCACAATTCGCAGGGGTGTATACTTTCACCTTCACAGCTTTATCCGCGTTAAGGCTGAGTAGCTTCGACTTAAGCCGCATCATTTGATGCTTCTCTCCATGAACTAATATCTGCATCACATGTGAACCATTAGCAAACTATAAAATTGGAAAGATAAATAAGGCTCCTGGGTACATACAACGACAGGGGCAGCGACTTCCTCAATAAAAGTTCTATTCTCCACGCCATCAACATGTGCCGCGAAGCTGATTTCATCCACTGTGCACCTTCTCGGAATCATGACTTTCTGATCATCCTCGGAGCCAGTGGGTACTCTACGGCTACCGGGACCGGTTGAGATTCTTCCCATGGTGGCTGGGATTTGCTCTGGTTCGTTGAGGAGTTGTTTTGCCATCGTTCCCTCAACGCTGTAGCCGGTCAATACGATACCATTACGCTCACTTGGTGCCCATCGTTCAAGGAGCTCTCTGCTAGTCCCTGTTTGGAGCATTCCTGGGGAGGCAAGCATAACGCATCCCCCCATATCATCAAAGCGTTCAAGGCTTCTCAAACTTCTAACAAATTTGAAATCCCATGGACCGGAGCTGACACTCTTATTTCCACTCGCTTCTGCTTCAGCCATCCGCTGGCGGAAGAGGCGCTTTATGTTATCGTTCATAGCACCGATATATGTTTGGTATACAACCATACATTTTCGGGCCATGTTCCCGATATAATATATGGGAAGCTTCTGCAATTCAGGATGTGTCTCCCAGAATTCGTCGAGAATCAAGAGTAACTCCTGGGCGCGACCTAAGGCGAAAACGGGCATCAAGACTCGTCCCCCACGGTTCAAAATACCGGTAATGGTTTTCATGAGCGCCGTTTCTCGTTCCAGTCGAGGTGGGTTAGACGAGATTCCAAATGTCGACTCCGTAATGAGCACATCGATTTTGACATCGTGAGGTACCTCTGCAGGGATGAGATGGCGGTCTTCCTCGCGAGAATAGTCTCCCGTGAAAAGGATGTTCAAGCCAGCAATTGAGATCAGGAACATTGCCGCGCCCAATACATGGCCGGCGGGGAAAGGGGTTATTCGAATACTGCTAATGGTGTGTGTCGTATTAAAGTCGATCGTTTCAATCAGTGGCAGGGTGGAAAGATGATCATGCTCGGTGTATAGAGTAGTCCGTTGATCGGAAGATGACGAAGTATTACTGACCCGGACATTGTCTTGAATGAGCCACTTATAGATTGCTTTCGTTGCATGTGTCATGAAAACACGACCCTTGAAGTTAGTCTTGCTTAGAACATAGGGTAGGGCAGAGGAATGATCAACGTGGAAGCTGTAAATATGAATGGATCAACAGTTAGCTACTGTTATTGTGATAATTTATTCCCGAAAATACGCGGGTAGCAAAGAGGACGTTGCCAAGTGATGGCATGGCCAACACGAAATGTGGCAACATATACAAGGACGTACGTAGCAAACGCGTTGAAAAGACTTCAAAAGGCACTTTGCATTGATTCTTGATATACATGACGTAGAGCGATGCTCGGTTGCTGAAGAACAGCCCTCCTCCGCTTCCACCATGATCTGGGTTGGATCGAAGGATTAACTGACCATGGGGCAGTGTACAAGCTTGTCTCCCACTCCGCTAAAAGTGTGCTTGCGAGGAGAGTAGCTAAAGTAAGAAGGAAAGAAGAAAGCAACATACTGGCTTATGAGAAGGATATCCACGGTGCTTAAGTCGAATTCGTCAAAGAATGGGAGTGCTGCGAAACCCTCTTTTGCAGGATGCATACCAGCATCAAGCTGTCCCAGGAAAAAGGTCAGCAGTTGGGACGTTTTGCGACGGGGAAGGGAAAATACCTACCATCACAGTTTTCCCCTTGTACTGGATGATATGGCATGACCGGCCAACTTCATTACCGCCCCCTAAGCAGTAAAAAGCGAGCTCCTCCGAAGGGTCAACGGGTTCATCGTCCGCGGCAACTACCATGGCTGAGGCTTTGCGCTTTGTAGCCATAGCGGAACTTGAGGAATGAAGTACTACTCTAGAGTTGACCCATGGACTTGCTGAAAATGTAGTTCGGTTTGGTATACGAGTTGTATCTCAAATATGTTGGGATGAAGGACCACACATCAGTGCACCGTTTCGGATGCAAAGGAAGCCAAAATACTAATAAGAGAAAACAATAACGAGACAACTCTCTGGCCGGTGATTATTTGATTTGGCACGACGTATCATATTTCTTTTCTTTCTTTCTCTTCTTTGTCACAAAGCAGAAAGCGATCCTGATGCCGAGTAGTATGTAAGTGCCAAACGTAGGGTACAAGAACGTACAGTACATCCATAAATACAGATCATAGGACAGTACTTGATAGTACATACTAAGCCATGTTTGCTGGGTTTATTTTTGCCAGAGGAGTATCATGTGCCTTGCTGCGACGCGCTCTGGACAGACTAGTGCTCAGTAGGCACTAGCGCTTTCCCAAAGACCTGACCTAATGAGGTTAGTTTCTTAGGCCGAGAAATTCAAACTTCATCCGCAAAGCTCGCCTTCAATACCGTGAATCATCAACCCGGCTCTCTTCTATTCACTACTCTCCCCTCTTACCTTCGTCTTTAAATATATGACCCTTCTTCTGCTTTCGCCGCTCTATGCTCCTTCCCTATTCTCGACTTAGTGACTGATTCTGACATGATTACAACAAGTGGGCGATTCAAGTTTGAGCTCCTTGCTCACTTTTGTCTTTCTGCAAATACTTTGCCTTCATAGCTGTGGAACATCTGTCGACAACACAACACATCCATCTTCAGTTAGCTCCATAGTCAACCATAATGGCGCAAACACAGTCCCAACAATTCTCTACCCAGCCCTTCTCCCCGGCTGTTTCGACTACTCCGTCACCCAGCATCACCTCCCCAGTCAACCCCAGTGGTCAACCGCCTCCACCGAAGCGACAACGCCTCTCTCCTCTTCCCCAGTTACCCTACGAACCTCCTAGCTTCGGAACATTGCAACTGCCAAAGAATCCGTCGCCGCTGATGAATGGCACCAACATGAACTGCACCGTGTCTACGCCCGTTCCAGCACCTCCCGGATTGATGGGACCTCCCTCTCGACCAGTGGAGAAGGCTACAGATACTGCTGAACTTACGGACGTTCTGGCATCGTCAGGAATCGACGTCCGCGAAGAAGAGGCATATCTCACCCACAGCTATGCGCCGCCTGCTGTACAGACCCAACAGCAGGCACGGCAACACCTCCCACCTCTTAACACCTCCTTCGCCTCTCAGGCTTCTTCCTCCGGGTCAGCCTCCGCTGAACCTAGCTTTGAGATAGTGCTGCCGAAATCGTCGAGCACCCCAGATACCTCTTACACTGCGGAACCATCCACGCAGCCCTCAGCCCCTTTCAAAGACCCTAACGAGCCAACTCGTGAAGATTCACTGGCGGCTCGGCGGGCACAATATCATCTTCAGGACCCATTCCTTCTTACAAAAGCTGTTGAACAGAGACTACAAAAGCGTGGCATCGAGCTCGGAGTTAGAATACCCTCGGAGGGCTTATTCCATCCCCTCCCTGGTCGTCCCCAGCCAATCGAGGTGACAGGCCCCGATGGCTCCTCCGTTGTTCGCAAGGGCCAAACAATCCTAAATCAAGAAGGCGCTCCTCTTGTAGACATACTCAGCCTGGTGTCATTGTGCTGTGAGGAGCGCCTAAGGATGGTGATTGACTATGCTGCGACTCTGGCAAGAAGTCGACGCCAGCACTCACACGGAATTGTGCCAGACGAGTGGCGGGATTTAGCGGATCCTATGATTTTAGAGCCAGAGAATGCGGTCTCCCCCAGAACTGTGCCCCTGAAACGTACGATGTCCCTTCAGAATATCGAGACCAGTGAGAAATTGACTGGGCTTCTAGGTTCTCACGCCGCAAACGAAGGAGTCATTCTGAACAATATGGTAGAAAAATACCGTGTGCTAGCTGATAAAGATGCGTCAAGCGAAGCAGCTCGCGCTGCTAAGCGTGCAAAGCGCAACGCCAACGCAATTATTAGCGACAACACTGGCGGCAGGTCTTCCTCTACCGATTTGGCGGGCTCCGGAGCGGCAACGCCAATCGGAGCCGTTAGCGACAGAGCAGCCGGACTCGATAAGAAGGGAACGACCAAGAAGGAGTCAAAAAAACAAATGGACACCCGAGCAAGCGAAGCTGCCCAGCACCAGCAAGCCATCGCCACTGCACGAATGGCTACGAATAACATGATATCTGGCCGGATGTTTGGAAGCAACAAGACATATTCTTGGCTAAACCGAGGCACACCCGGCGGCAGTGGCTTTTCTACCCCCCGACTGAACACCGCCACGTTGGGCGGGGGAGCCGACAAGAGTGGACGAGCGGGGGACACCGGCGGTGTGGCAGCGACTAAGCGATTAGGAGACTGGCGAGAAGACAAGGAGAAGGGTCTGGGGATTCAGGTTCGGGATATCTTATTCACACTCGAGCAAGACGGACGAGGCCCGAAACATATTCAAAAAGCCTATTCGAAAGATCTCAAGGAGGATCAGGGCTGAGCGTGGAACCAGCGGTCTGGTGTTCTTGAGATTGAGGCAACTTGGGTCACATGCCGTCGATCATCATTGTACTTGCTATATGACCATTCTGTTCAGCGTTTCCTGGCATTGATTTTGAGCTGTGTAAAGAAGCCCTGTTTATGGCCACTCACCCCAAGGATCTGGTCACGTCCAGCGGCCTCAACTCCCCCGAGGTCTAGAGACGAAGTGGAACAGGATGGATGGACCCATCGATGAGTGTCGAGGCTGGATCCCGAGATTCACATTATCTTCCGTGTCCATCGCTGAAGTCAAGTCACTAGCTCTCTTGGGGACTGCGAGGCTCCAACCGTTTTCTATTCCGGGGGTCCACATGAATATTGGCTGGGGTTCTGGCATCAACGAAGGTTTGGGCTGGTACGCGATCACCCATATCCTGATTCCAGAGCCACTCATCGAAGTGAAAGAAGGGTTAACGCGATCAATCGGTTGGAAGCCAAAAAAGATCGGCTGATGAAAGTATCCCTTTTTTTTTATTTTTTTGTCTCAATAAATCAGACTTGTTACATTCATGAGTACAAATGAATGATACGTACTGCCAGTACATACATACATACATACATACATACATATGATAGGTACACGCACATATATATACCTACGGACCTATGTACATGCCCAAGGAGGTCAGAGGTCGGCTGCATCAGCGCTCCGAGATAGGTAATAAATAACTACTAATAATCTGATAGATGAAGGTGAACTTGAGTGTTTCATATGCATAGGGATTTCGCATCCGGGACCGAATAGGTATCGTTCTCTATATCAGTTTCCCACTTTTGGGTGGGTCATGATCGGTCATCGTGATACTGACACTCCGATGGTTTCCGATGGAGAGGAAAGTGAGGCGGTCTTAGGATTTGCTATATTCTATGTTATATGTAAGGCATACCTACAGTCTATCCCCGATTCCCTACTAGGATCCTACTGCATAAGGTAGTACATACATATATGTACTATGATATATGTAGTAAGGATAGTTGTAGACTATATAATTATACTTACGTTCCTATCGTAAAGAGTTACTATGAGAAGAGGTGGTTTCCTAGTACTTACGGCCCTATGGATTTGTATAGCTTGACTGACTTATTTAGAATAATTGTTCCGCCTTCTATGGCGCTATCGCTTGTAGTCAAGTGTCAAACTCCGCACAACCGAAATATCGCGTCTTTAACCTCCTTCACTGTACTTCTAAATATTATGGGCCTCATCTCACCAAACAAGACTACGACCGCGCCTTTAATAACGCGCTTTTGTGGACCTTAGAAGATGGTCATGGAGAGCATTCTTCTACTGCTGCCAGAATCTACCATGTCAGGGACTCTCTACGTCAAGCAATATGCCGGTTGGGGAAAAGAATAGAGGACCTCTGAGGGAGTATACAACAAACATAGAGGTAACAACAAAATACTGAGTGAGGCACAAGAGGAGGCCATTCGCTAGTACTGCTTTCAGCGATCGCTCATCTGAAAAGGTAAGCCATTGTTGAATTCTTTTAGTGTTTCTAATTGTAATTCTCACTGTAAATATCCATAGTCCCTCCACAACCCCTCTGTCTTGGAGCTGGTTCACGAAGTGGCTCAAGGCCAATGAATATTTCATCACAATCAAAACAAAGCCGACTGCTCATGCAAAGCTTGATTCTCACACCAAGGAAGACGTGGAGTGGTTCAACAAACACCGTGATACAACTGTTGAATACATACAAGGTTACGAGAGGCAAGAATGTTCTTAATATGGATGAGTTAGGAGTTCGAGTTGGGTGCTCTGTAGGGGAACATATAATTATTCCAACTAATATATATACAAGAGCCTATATATCCAGCCCAGAGAACCGGAAGTCTCTAACTATTATCGAAACCATCATCACATATGGAAGAAGTTCTCTACCGCCTTTCATCATTACTCCTGGGAAGATGGTAATGGAGGATTGGCTAGCTGGCGAATTATTTGGAACAGAGAGACTAGCTTGTCATCTACATGGTATACAAATAACCAGATTGCATGGGAGTATCTTGACCATCTGATCGAATACTCTTAGGCCGGGCTAGACAAACCCTGGAAATTTTTATTACTTGACGGCCATAAATCCCACAGAACGGATTCTTTCCAACTTAAGGTAGCAGATAACCACATCGAACTCTTCTTCTTTCCTTCACATCTCACTCATGTTTTGTAGCCGCTTGATATAGGCATCTTTCAGCCATGGAAACACTACCATCTGACAGTCCAGCGCGCTCTCCATGCCCTTAACACGGACCACTCCATCACTTCCTTACTCCAGGATCTCACCTCAATTCGGCTGCAAACCATCCAAAAGCATATAATCGTGAATGCTTTTAAGAATTCAGGCATGTGGTCAGTGAGTTGTAAAGCTGGTCTTAAAGAAAATGAGAGCCTGCCAGAAGGGGAAAAAAGAGATCAATTTATGATATAAAGGAAGAAGACAGCGCTTTGGATCTTCCATTATTACTACCTTCCCGCCCAAAAATCTGTGGAGCATTACTGCAAAAGTACGAACCCTAGGAAACCGAAATCCGACATTATTCTCTAGCCCATCCGTTCAGCTGTTCCGATCTACGATGAAAGTAGTTGGTATAGTTTGACAACGAGAGTAAACGCAAAATGGTAACAAAATGGTAACAAAGTGGAAGACAACGAATCACAGTATATTTCTTTTATTAAAATGCGACAAAATCTGCATTCCTCTGAGTATAGAGTTGATTGAGCCTGCATCAGACTCAACATCAAAGGAGCCTACTAAATTTGGCAAATTGCGCCATATTGACGAGCTTGAATCCACATAACCAAGGGCATCCTCCTTCTCTTGCGAGTCCCCTAACCTGAAGACTATATCGTCACCGTCGCTCAGAATAATGCGGGTACCTCGCGCTTTAGCTTCATTCACAGCCTGAACAAGTTCAAGGTAGTATTCTGCTGTGCGCATCAATGCCTCGATTTGTGCTGGCTGTTTATCGAGTACTCGAACAGGGTATAAATCCTCCATACGTGGCAACTAAATATTCCGGGTGCACTCCTTCAGGCGCAGGAGTCTTGCTTTCTCATCCTACCTAGCCTATATCCTTCTCCTCGAAGCCATTTTCGTTACGAATCTTCTCTTAGAGGACGCATGCTCTATAGTTTTAAGACGAGCTTTCTAAAGCTCTATACCAACTACTTTCATCGCAGACCGGAACAGCTAAACAGGGAGAATAATGTCAAATCTTGGTCTCCAAAGGCTGGGACTTCTGCAGTAATGCTTCCAGGTCCTCGAGGCGGGAAGGTGGTAACGATGGAAGGTCCAAAGCACTGTCTTCTTCCTCTACATCATTGATTGTTCTCTTTTTTCCCTTCCGATAGGCTCTCATTTTCTTAAGACCAGCCTTACAGCTTACTGGTCACATGACCGAATTCTTAAAGCATCCACGATTATATGCTTTTGCATGGTTTGTAGCCGAATTGAGGTGAGATCCTGGAACAAGGAAGTGATGGAGTATTCAGCGTTGAGACTATGGAGAGCGTGCTGGACTGCTAGATGATAGTGTTTCCACAGCGCGGCTGAAAGATGCCTGCATCAAGTGGCTGCAAAACATGTGTGAAATGTGAAGGAAAGAACAAGAGTTTGATGGGCCTTACGTTGGAAAGAATCCGTTCTGTGAGATTCATGGCCGTCAAGTAATAAAATCTTTCAGGGTTTATCTGGCCCGGCTTGAGAGTACTGGATCAGATGGTCAAAATGCTCCAATGCAATCTGGTTGTTCTCAGCTAGCCAATTGTCAGGATGCGCCGAGGTATTCGTAACTACGCCGCCACCTGTGAACCGGGACACTAGCGGCTGAGACATTATAGACGTCACATGAGTAAGAGTTATATATGGAATAAAGTTCAGGCATAGATAAAAATATGATTTATGTTTTATGCAAATTTATGTATATAGTATTCAAAGTGAGGTAAATATCTCACTCACCTGTCCTAGTTAGAAAATATAAGACTTTATCTATGATCTATCGGGCCCTCCTCCACTGCGATAGGCTCTTATGTTACATTGATTGCTAGTTTGAGGATTTCGGAATTGGCCACAACACTGAGAAGGGAGTAATGAGAGAATCATCGTACACCATGAGAAGTATCTTGCCTCATGATTCAGCTCTCACTTCCCTCGGATTGTCCATGATGTTGTTGATAATTCATTGGACGATTTCGTTTGTATATAGTGAAGAGAAGAGAGCCTGACTGCCTGAGTAGAAAAAGGCATAGATACCTCTTCAAACCCATAGATAGAAGAACGAGACTTCATCCCACGGATCATATGTGTGAAGGGATAAATTTCTTATATTAACTTACTACTAAGCTAATGTACAAAAGGAATCGTTAAGAAAAGAAAGAGAAGAGGACATTGGTAGTTGCAGGGTTTTCAGGGAGCGGTGTAGTTTAGTCACGTGGGCGGAACGCCGAGAGCCCGCTACATATGTGCACAGAGGATTGCAGGTTTCCTCCAGAGTAGTGGAAGGCGGCAGAGGACTTCTTCCGTCTGTAATGATGGTTTCGATAATAGTCAGAGACTTCCGGTTCTCTGGACTGGATCTGTAGAGAGTCGTCCTTGACATCAGTGGTAGATTCTGGCAGCAGTAGAAGAATGCTCTCCAGAGCTGCCCACAAAAGCGTGTTATTAAAGGCGCGGCCCTAAGCCTTGTTTGGTAAGATGAGGCCCATAATATTTAGGAATCTTCATTTCTAATATTTTTTTTTTGATTTATTAGAAGTACAATGAAGGAGGTTGTTATTTCGTAGCGTGACACTTGCTCTGCGATAGCTAACCATTATCCAATCAAAAGCACCCGGAATCTTTATTGATCCGTGCCCCTTAACTCAGGCCTTTAGTGCGAATAAAATTCACACTAGTGCCTGAGGAACCCAGCGAAAACAAAGTGTTATGATGGGATAAAAATCCCACCGCTTGCAGCCTGATCATGGTACATACATGTACTGGTGTGGGGATATGTACTGTACAGGCATCATACAGCCCTGCATGATAGAAAAGCGCGGATCCGTGAATGCAAACAGCTCTAGTTTTCCCTTTATCAATGAACAAAGCGCAAGTTGGACTAATTTGGCTACTTAGTGTAGAGGCAGCCGACTAGAGAATGAGAATCCCTAGCGTACAGGCTACACACTAAGCTAAGAGGAAATAGAGGAAGTAATTGAAGTGATTCTACCGTACACTTATCAAGGAAAGAATGTGGGCATGCCAAAGTCGACTGCTTGATCGGTATCGATTCATGATAGGTGCATGGCGACCTGCATGTATGTGCCCAACATGTGAGTAGGCATAAGTTGTAACAGCTATATCGACATCACTTCCTTCTACAGGCTGGCTTACCTGGCCAGCAGGTTTCTCTTTCGGCTTCCCAAACTAGGCTCTTAAGCATTCATCGACCTCAATCGTATCGGAGATGAGTCAGCTTTAAAGATCTATAATCAGGAGCTTGCACTACTGAAAACCTTCTCACATTCGATGCTTGTTGTAGCATGTCAGAAGAAAAGCGGGCTAAATCGGGCTGCGACAAAGCCCGAGAGTAGTCAAGTGGGTCATCCTGCAATTGCTTCTCGATCGCGGTCAGTTGTACGATTGGTATAAATCGCACACCAGTCAATACGAACTGGCTCGCCGTGCCTGATTCCCTGATGCAGTGAAAGCCTAGCCCTCCGCCGCTGAGAAACAGAAATATCGTTTGGCAATGCATGGGATTGTGGTACCCATGCTTGCCTTCATACTCATCTTCCCACAGCTACTTCACAGCTTTTCTCGCTTTTTCATGGCAATGGCTTCTCGCAGCAGTTCCATTTGCGGCTAGGCCGGAGAACTTCGGCGGCATAATAAGCTGCGCTACTAATAGAAGACCCGCCCGTAGTAGCTCTGGCATTTCTCCAGTGGACACCCAGCAGCCAAGGTGATCTTTATTGCCTCCAATGGATGATGTTGCTTCATAATGGTGCTGGCGGAAAACACGTATCCTCTCCAAGACTCACCAGTCATGTCGAGTCAAATGATACCTTCCAATATCGTGCTTAGCCAATTAGACCTGGTTCATTTTCCGCTTTAATGCCCGCCCAATTGGAATTCACACTTCATTTCAATTGGGTGGGTATTGAAATGAAAGGCAAGTATGGGGCATTGCAATCCCATGCACTGCTCTCAGCCAAACGATATTTCTGTTTCCTAGCGGCGAAGAGCTACTGAGCCAGTTTATGTTGATTGGTATGTAATTTATACAGATCACACATCAACTACGATCCTGAGAAGCAATTGTAGGACGATGACCCACTTGACTACTGGAACTCTCGGGTTTTGTCGCAGCCTGACTTGTGTCACGGGATAAGCCTCGTTTGATTGACTTACTACTAAGCTAATGTACGAAAAGGAATTGTTAAGGAAAGAAAGAAAGAAAGAAAAGGACATATACCTTGAGGACCTGCTTTTCTTGTGACATATCAGCAACAAGCGCCGAATGTGAGAGGGGTTTTATGCAAAACGCCTGGTTATAGAATGTCGATTGCAGCAGCTGCGACAAAGAGAGCGCTGAGGATAACGACGACGGAGAGACTAAGGAAGAAACCGACGAGGATCAGGCGTTACCAGTGACATGGATGTATTGTATACACCCTAATCGACATCGCTTAGGAGAATGCTATAGATCTTCTACATATCATACAATATAGCTGAAAGTGGCTTTATTATTAGCTAGGTAGTCTTCAATGAGTAAGAAAACAACTTAGGCACCTTGTTGGTGGAGCGGAAATTTTATCCGGTTAACCATATCCATACCATTTTTCAACACTGCTGCAGCCGACCTTACTGTATCCAATCAGTATTACGAGAAGTCTCTCCCTCACTTCGTTGATAATCAGAATCGAGATCGCTACCCTCTAACTCATGATAAAACCTTATTTCCGCTACTTAGCTGGATTTAAATCATAATCCTATCAACGGAATTATCTATTCTGAGGACAGTGCGCGTCGTTCTTCGGAGACTGGAGAGGAATCAGAGGCGCTAGTAAGTGTATCGTTCCTCGATATTTTCCTCCAAAGATATAATAGTAGCGTTATCCGGGATATCGTTGTATGATACAAACCCACCGGTAAGGGTCCATGACAAGTCGTTTTTCGTATCATACGAGGAAAATGACACTAGTGCATTGTAATCCTTATTGCGTCGTCGCGCCCGGATTGTAGATTATACATGGATACCGACAGGTTAGGTTCGGGATGATCCGGGGTCGGGATTTTTGACCGATAATGAGTTTTGATACAAGGGAAATATCGATTAGAGACTTGTGAGAACACTATTCTGATTGACTTGATGAATGCTAACGATGTGGAGGGCATTTCGAGTAGGTACCTGTCGTGGGTTCTGGTCAAAACGACGGTTGAGGCAGCTTTTAAATCGTCTCACTTCCTTTGAGTGGCGTGTATGCCGGGACTCAGCAGAGCAGTTCAGGAGCATTATTCGAAAATGGACTGACAAAGAAGTGATCAGCGAGAGGAAAACCAGCCAGCAATAGACCGTTCACAGGACCTGGACAAGCCAATGCAGGTATTTCTTCTGCGCAACGCGATAATAGGAAACGAAGCAGGATTCGTTGAGAGGGACTGTGATCTCACTCCTACTAAGGCGCCAATAGAGCGATACTTCAGTCGAGGTCTTTTGATACCCGACCTCATAGTCTACGAGCTCGCCGCTTCCAAGGTCTTCTGTGCAGTTTATGCTAACATCTTAGATATATACGATCAGCTCTCCTTGTCGGCCTCTTGAGGACGCGTCCTTTTCCACTCCGCCTCATCTTCGAAACGTACAATAAATACAAGTACCATATTCCTCTCACGGAGCAGGACGACAAAATTCTGGACTTGCAGTTCGAAACCATAAAGCAGATACCATGTAACCGAAGAATCAGAACAAGGATTTCACCCCTCAGACAATATCTATGGCCTTCGAGAAGACAAGTCCGTCTGATAACCAACTTACGGCACACACGGTGGGAGTCGAAAGAATTCAGGTCGAGTAAACGACGCTCGAGACTTAACACGTATATTAACACGTATATAGTCGAGACTAGGAGAGATGGTGGCAGCTAGAGTGAAGCCTTCTACAGCTTTGCGTCAGTTAGCATGGCCAGAAATTGTATTGTCTTTGCTTATTAGCTTTTTGGCGTGCACGACACTCATTACATAGTCTGCTTGCTTGCAGATCTTCCCATCAAGTCGCCAGGCCTAAACAGAGTTTACATGTGTCGATGGTGCGCCGATGCATGATCAAAAGTATTGGTAGAGTGATGAGCGAATATTGACCAAGGTGGTAAAAACAAGTGTATTGACTCATGTGAACTTCGTATTTGCATTCTTTGATTCCAGCGAAGTGGTTAAACGAGAACCTCTGAAGCTTCAGCAGCGCAAAGGAACCAACATCTATTTGGCATAGCTATTGCAGCCACCAAGCATGCGAGCAACTTTCGAATCCACCTCAACAGCCTCCAGTGATTTGGGAGCATTTTCCCCATTAGGCAGTTAATATTCTTCAGCAACACAAAGACTTACCCCCCATAGAAACCCAAACATCCTGTCGCTCAACCTCACACCAGTGTCCGCACCTTCATTAGCACACGATCAAAATCACCATATGGCCAGTGGCCTATTCTTAATTTTGACACGGTCGCCCAACCTAGCTCCTGCAACTGCTTCGTTACCTATACCTACCGGTACCTACGTGGTAAGCTGTCTCAACTATTTTTCCGGATGGGATCTATCGAGATGACCCATGGTGATGCCTCTCAACATAGGGAATTCAGTCCTCTAAATTGCAACCGCGGTACTAGAACGGGAAAACATTTTATCAGCGCATATGGGTTCGATTCCCAGACTGCCGGCTCTCTGTGCTTCGCCTCTTATTCTTACACGGATGGAAATGGTGCCAAAAAGAGAACCATGGTAGAGTATCATGGATTCCGTGCTCTTAATGATGATCCATAAATGATGATCCAATCTTGTGCACGTCAAGAACTAAAACCCTTTGACGGATTTTAACGTCCCAACAGCATGTTCGGGCGCCGCTATCGATGGCCCGTCTAAAACTGGGAAGTTGGCCCTGCACCCCCTGCCCAACTTCGTCCAACGTCCGTAAACAGCGCTTCCTATCTCAAACGAGATTTAATGCAAGAGGTGATCGGGAGCTCTATGGCTTGCTATGCCCGTGAAGACGCTGAAATTTCACACATCAATTACCGCCCTTACCAGTTTGAAGACATGTACGGGAATGAGATCGACCCAGCGGAGTGTGATGTGATCTATGATGAAGAGTCAAGATTCGCTCCCTAACATTCTTGTTATATAGTACTTATTAGAATTCGATAAGGAAAGAAGAAGAAAAGGAGAACAAACTTGTTGACCCTGTTACATATTGCGATTTTGGATATTCTACTAATCATATGCACAGCTACATACTACTAATAGCTGGGCGGGTGTGATGGTGTGACGGCGTGGCGGCGCTGTATTCTAATCATGAGATAACGGCGAGGCTCTTTCATCCGTGAGAAAGAGAATACTTATGATAGTAACTTAAGCTATACTAGTAGTAGCATACAAACTCTTGACTGATAGAATTCAAGGTATGATTATAATACCTTAGGATACGGTTGATTAAAGTGGATTGGATTTATCATCTCTATAAGTTGCAAAGGGAATAAATACCATGCAGATACAAACTGAAGGAACCGAGAATGGCTCGACATCCGCTCAAATTATTGGACAACTCTCATATCCCACGGTTGAATTCAACTCTCCCGTCTTTACCACCTCGAGTCCAGAATTCCTCTTCCAAGCTGCTAGCACTAATGGCCTGGCGCTGAGGAAAGGCTCCGAGAGCGAGTGGCAATGCAAAAATGGAGGTTGTAAGGATCAAACCAAGATTGATGGGTAGCACCAATCGTGGCCGGGACTTGAGCCAATGCATCTTCTCTAACCGGACGAGTATCAATGGGGGGATAACCATGATTGGGGTAGCGTTCAGCACACGGCTAATGGCAGTCTCCCCAACTGCGATAGTCGCTGCTTTCTTGCTCTTTCCAAGGCTTGGAATGGATTCACCTGTCTCTTCGCGCCTGTTCTTTTCTTCCTCCGAAAGGCACGGGT
The DNA here is from genome assembly GCA_019804575.2 of Pseudotulostoma volvatum. Taxonomy (NCBI): domain Eukaryota; kingdom Fungi; phylum Ascomycota; class Eurotiomycetes; order Eurotiales; family Elaphomycetaceae; genus Pseudotulostoma; species Pseudotulostoma volvatum. The sequence continues at coordinate 55,657 of JAHQZX020000624.1, forward strand.
AAACGTCGATGCCGCGCCGCATCTCCTCACCGCGCATTAGAAGCACATTGAGCGCAGTTGCACTTGAGACGGCGGCGAACGGCACCAAACGACCGAGGATTAGCTTCGTATTAGGGGAGGCCTTTTTCAGTCTGGGAACAACCGCATTGAGGCCGAGGGCAACTGAGCATGATGCAGTTACTGCCATAAGATATGATTTCACCATCATGGATGTAGTTAAAGGAGTGGACTTGTTCGCATTAGAGCTATTGATAGCAACGTTCAGGGATTGATTGGCGATTTGCCAGAGAAGGGTGCCGGAAGTCTTTCCATAAGTCAGAGGTCATTCCCGGCGCGAATCTTTCACAATCCTGTGGGTATCTCGCACCTTGAGCCCAGGAGAAAGCATACCAGCCGTCACAACCAGATTCGAGAGCACGAAGCAGGACATCCGAAACGGGAGGAAGACCGGTTCTCCAGTGTCTAACGAGGCTGTCAGTGTCCAAGTCGCTACAGAAGAAAGGCCAAAAAAAAGACCGGGGAAGCATACCGGGGTGCAATGTTGAGTCCACCACCTTCTTTGCATACCACAATTCTGGAGTCATATCCTTGATTTGGCCTTGTTTGTATGCCGAAACTAGCTGCTTGGCGTTCTCGAGCCCAGCCGACGAGACAAACAACATCCTGTTTCGGGAACATTGAGTTAGAAGCTGCTGAAAACGATCGTCCAGTCTGGTAATGCGGGTTAGGATAATAGAGCCCTTCCCTTCTTCACACAGCTTCAAGTGAGTTAAAAATAGAGAAGAAAAACAAAACTATTCCTAAGGTAGATCATCCTGAATATGTAGTATGGACCTGGCACACCGCAGGCGGAATGAGCAACCGCAGCTTGTGGTTTCCCTTTCTCTGCTCTCAATTAATGAAAACTACGGGTGGTGTGTCGTCAATCCATTCTCACCTAGGGTCAGATATTCCGGCAGCCTCTCTAACACGGCCCCAGTAAGTGTTTAGGTCGTACTGAGAACGAGGGAGGTCGCGACCGCCAGGTAGGGAAGCCGACATCTCGCGGTCAGAACTTGAGGGAAGTAAAGTGAGAACGAAAGGAAGAGGAAGAACGATGTAAAAGAAGAAAGAGAGAAGAGTAGGGCAGAGCAGATTTCGACTGCCGAGATAAATAACTTAGAATCAATGCATTACTGGTTTAAAAATACTTGGAAGAACGCTTAATGGAATACGTAGTGTGCATTATGTAGTAGGATGTACTGTTATCTACTGTAGAAGGTAGTAGTGGTATTCGAGCACTTATTTATATGTATGAAGGTGTTGATATGTTGACAATAATATATCGGAAGCGGTGATATTTTAATAACTGCGGCTTTTATGCTGGCTGGTGATTGCCGGCCAATCACGGGGAGGGTAGTTACTGCGGTATGCGATCATCGACTTATTAGCGACGGAGCTAAAAACTGATAGATGGGAAGTGGGACACGCTGAAGTGGGGGGGTTGAGGGCTCCAAAAGGAGAAGAAGGGACAGGAAAAAAAAAGACACTTGTAAAGGGCCCGAACCGCGATTCGAACGCGGGGCCTCTCGCATTCTAGATACTTCCTCATGAGAAGGTGTTCCCATCAGAAAACCCAACTGCCCGATCTATTAGTACTAGAAGGTGAATCCAGGAAGTTCAAGATACATACAGCGAGAATCATACCACTAGACCATCCGGGCAACTTTTCATATAGGAGGAAGCTATACAATGGACTCTTATCCAATCATAGGATTGAGTTTACAACCCACAGTGTGCTCAGTAGAGCAATCCTTAAAGACGTTAATTACCCACTCCAACATTCATATACACTGGCTGACCTTCTGAACCGCTGCATAATGACAGAGACGGGCGGGGACGCCACCGCCAAGGCCACGAAAAAGTGTCCCTCAGCGCGTAAATTGAAGAAAATCTCTGCACGCGTTGCACGCGGAGCGCTTGGGAACAACGCGCCCCAAGTGCACCAGGAAGACGCCAAAGCACTGAGTGGCGAAGCCGCACACTCTGGTGACGAAATGGCTTGTGACGAATTTAGTGAGGAGGAAGGAGAAGGTGCTGCCACTGGGGCAGCAGAGAAAGCGAAAGACAGCGAATCACTTCGCGACTGCGGCAATAGCCGAAAACTGCCCAAAGATAGCCAGGCTGAAGGAGATGTTGCAGCCGAGGAATTAGACAAAGCTGGAGACAACGAGACGTCCAGCCAACACAATGTCAGCGAAAAGGAACCAAGAGGTGGGCCGAAAGATAAACAACCTGTGGAAGGGGGAGAAGCTGGGGCCGCCTTTATCGATCACTTGTTCCAAGCCGGCATGGTAGAGCGGGAAAGGGTCAGGGCCTCGCTTAAGGAGTTCTACAGTCGTCTGGACGACTTGGTCAGTGCGACGCTGGCAGACTGCGAGGAAAACCAGGTCGTACGCCGCGTTGCCCGAGACCTGCAGGGCTTCATGAAAGCGTGCGCTGCCTCACATGTGGGAAGCTATGCATTCCACGCCCCGGCAGTGGCCATCCCGACACCGAAGCCAACGCTGAAACAGCACACCACGCCCAGGCCGGCGGCCCTGCAGGCAATGAAACAGCCAGCAAAGGTACTCCCAACACGTACCACAAAGGTTACCAAGCTGCCAGCTCCCATGACGTACGCGGAGCTAGTGAAAACCCCGGCTCCACCAGCTCCTGAGAGCCTCCCGAAGAAGCCGGCGGCACGGCCAGCGCCACGGCCGGCAAGAAAGCAGAAAGCCCAAACAAACAGGGTGTTTGTCAGGTTACCTGAAGACTCTCCTTTCCGGGCAGCGCACCCGTTTCACATTGTGAAGCTGGTAGACAGCGTGTTACCGCTTGGTAAGGGTGTGGAAACTGCTTCCCCTGTCCGTACGGGCATCGCAATCACCCCGAAGGCTGGAACTACAGCGAAAGACCTGTTGGACCAAAAGGAAAGAATTTCTAACGCCCTAGGAGGTGGGGCGGTAGAGAGGGACGAAAACTGGACCGTGGTTAAAATACACGACCTCAACACTCGGATGTCTATTCTGGGTGGGGAAAATAACAGTCTAACCTTCAGGGATGTGATGATCGAAGGGGATGTGTTTCCTGAAGTCACTGAAGCGTTCGGCGCAACCCCAGAATCCGGGTTCTGGATCAGGAAACAGGAAGGCTGTCATACCGCGTCTGTGCGACTGGCCTTCAAAGAGGAAAGCATGAAACACACCCCTAAGTGGGTAGTTGTCTTGGGCGCCCGGCTAAAGGTCGAATACCCTACCACCAGAGGGGTGCGGCCGCCTCAATGTAAGAAATGCTGGGGTCTGCATAAGCCAAACACTTGCAAAGCTGCGCCTAGGTGTAGGTTGTGCGGCAACCCAGACCATGACACGCTTAAACACCCACCGGAGAGCGTACCTAAATGCGTCAACTGTGATGGACCACACGCAGCGGACAGCCCATCGTGTCCTAAGACTGTGCCAGTCGCACCAAAGGCACGCAAGCCCGTACAATCTACTGCCCAATGTTAAATTGTCGAGGTCCCGTGTTAAGAACGAAGAGCGATTTCTACATCCTACAAGTCAATACGCAGAGGAGAGCACCTGTCCACGCTGCCGCGCTGCAGCTTGCTTACGAGAACGACATAGAGATGGTTTGCGTCCAGGAACCCTGGGTCAACAGAGAGGTGGGGGAGGATCCAGAGGTACAGAAGACGCAGACTCACCCTGGGTACGACATGTTCTCTCCGCTGGGGACGTGGACCCTGCGCCCTCGGACTATGACATATGTGCGTAAGGGCCTGAAAGCGATCCAGAAGCTTTTGGGTGGTAAAGAACACCCAGACGTTTGCATGGTCACACTACGGACAAGTCACGGAATGCTTGACGTGGTTAATGTATACAACGCGGGACCGGGCTCAGAAAGGACGGGGGAGGCAGCCAGACTAGCAATGGGGTATCAAGCGCAAAATAGCGGTATAGTGTGCGGAGACTTCAATCTGCATCACAGCTATTGGGACTCAAATGCGGATAGAGACGACCCAGCAGCCGAAGCATTGGTGAATTGGCTGGTTGACCAGCCAGTGGTCCTACTCACCGATCCTCTGGTGCCAACGCGGGAAAAGGCGGTACTTGACCTAACCATTGTGACTAATCAGCTTCGCAGCAAGACAAGGGTGGAGGCCTGTGTAGATGAGCGCTACTCCTGTGGCAGTGATCACGAGCCTATCCTTATAAGCGTTTACGGTGCACAAGCAGCCCTAGGCGGCAAGCGCATGGGACGTTTCAATCTGGACAAGTTGGATCCAGACCAGTTTAACGAAATCTGCGCACAAGAAGCGGCCAATTTAACCTGGCAGGTAAATGCGGAGGGACCAGACAGGCACCGGATAGTCAACCGCCTGGCAGAAGACATCCAGCATGCGCTCCTAGCAGCTCTCCAAGGCTCTACCACTCGTGCCTCAGGCCGCGGGACAGGGCAGAGGTGGTGGACCAAAGAGTGCGATGTGGCTGTGGCGGAACACCGTAGAGCAAGAAGGGACTGGAGGCTTCATAGAAACGACGAGTCACTCGAACCTGGGCTAAGGGAGGCACGGAACGTCTCTAAAAGGGGCCTTACAAACGCGGTCAGAAAGGCGAAGAACAACTTCTACCGTAAGGTCATCTCGGAGCTAAGCGAGCCGAAAGAGGTGTTCAGAGCGGCGAAATGGCTAGGGCAACAGCAGAGAACTAATACGCCCCCTCTAAAGGACACAGCGGGCAATATATTAACAGATACCCAAGAGAAGATCCGGCTGCTCATGCAGACCCACGTACTACGTGAGAACTCACAAGACCT
>JAHQZX020000635.1:0-60424 GCA_019804575.2 Pseudotulostoma volvatum
GTAGAATAATGCGCAAGCAAGCTCCAGTCACTACTTCATGGACACTAAGCTTAGTTAAGTTAGAGGTGTGGCAGGAATATAATTGGTGTGGCTATACCACTACCCTATATATATCGAGATGTTCACTGTCTTTTGCTTCCGGCGTACGGTACGGCACACGCATGCAAGTGCACACCTGTTGCACAACAAATTTCCCCTATATCACTACACTACAATTTAGCATATCATAGCATATCATACTATCACACCTGCAAGCATGAACTCTTTCAAGATTGGCTTTTTTTGCATTTGAATCAGAATTAATTGAAAATGGCGTTTCTAAGAACTTCCACACAATTCTCGACGAGCCCCCAAGTCTTCGCCGCTGGAAACGGAATACGAAGACAACAACCTCGAAAGATCGTTCGTCGCGAGCACCCTCTATACAATGGACGACATCATGAGAGCCGAAAGAGCCTTAGACAATTTAAACTCAGCGGACAGTCACCCTCAATTGCTTGGAATAACGAGGACAATCTGAGCGACTTCGAACCATTTCTACATAGACCAACGGCAATACCCAAGCCGAGGAATACATATCGTTGAAGTTCGATAACGGAGTCATCCTATCCAACACTATCCGAAATTTTAATCAGCGGATCGAGTATTTATTACCTTCGAAAAGCTATAACTGATGGCGATCATCACCTGCGCCCAACTCTCACGGACAAGCAAAAAAAATTTGCTCAAGTTGCACGGTGACGATCTCTATGACAGGGAGAAGTGGAGGCATTTCTTTCAGCATTGGTGTACAGGGAATCAAATCTGAGGATTCGCGAGCTGGTGAATGGTTGGAAGCGGACAAGCAACCGGAGGATCTTGGGAGGAAGTTCGTTAACAGAGAGCTAAGTTTAAATATAATGGGACTCCAAAGAAAATACGTTGGCTATTTTCTTCTTAGGCGTTATTGTGAATGCCGAGCTAAACAAAGCTGGCGCCTTGGAGACATTCCATGGGATAATTGAAAACCAGAATCGAGGATGGAGGAACTGACAGTATTATATCGTTACGGCAACAACTACATGTCATCTGCTGGTGTGATGGAGAAGGAGGCTGTCCATGCCGACGGTGTATGTTGGAAGAGCACCAATTTCTAAGCTTTTGGTTTCAGGTAGATGCACTTACCCGTAAGTTGAACTACCTATCACAGAGAGTGATCGATAGTAGAGCTTCGAAATCAACAAATCCTCCATCGAATTCCCAAACTAGCAATCCAGCCATTCCGCAAATTTCATTCCACCAACTGTGAACCATATTACACTGGGGCAATCGACCACAGACACCAATTGACGCTATCAGTAATGACTGGTTACGACGAGTTACATAAGAGCTACGCGTCGATATCGCAAAACAACTGTGTGTCAAGCTCTAAGTGGAAAAACGGTGTCAAGACAGCCGCTCAGCTCAGCTATAACCATCACCTTGGCTACGCTAGGAAAAAGCCGCTATCATGGATAGAAAGAAACCAACGAATATGATTCTGTGATGATATCAAGGCCCGGAAGGACGAGATTTGGAAACGGCATTCAAAAAGAAGCTCTGTGGACTTTTAGAAGAGGATTTTCTTCCTTTAACTCGTTCTCTGTCTGTCAGAGAAAAATACTCCCACCATTTACTCCATATCGTTAGAGGAACTTGAGAGTATACATGCATATGGGGGTATACATTCACGAATTATATGTACATCGTCATTGGTTATTCCAAGTAAGTGTATATTATACCAAAAGTATTGATGCCATGTTTTTGGACTCAATGATACGGCAAATACGGCAAATACGGCAAATGAACGTAGCACGATATATAGATTATCTTACAATGAACATGAAAATTATCGATACGAAAGATACTTTAGTATCAATCGTAGAAGACAACCCAGCGAATAGGGCAGGTACACTAACTATCGCTTGCCAAAAGGGAACAGATTTTATTGTTATCTTCCAGCATCGCCGACCTCCGTCGACAAAGGAGAAAACACGCTTCGCAAATCCCGAAGAAATTCAAATGATGATAGCTGATACACAATCGGTATCCCCCGCATTTATGCATAAATTTTGTGCAACACAATAGGAACATTGATGAAAAAGAAAAAAAAAAAACCGGGCACCATGATAATACACATCAGTAAAGACAATAAAGCCTCCAAATGTGAGTCTTAGGAATCTCTAAATCGACCGGGGGGTGGGGAAATAAAAAAAAACCTCATTTGCTGGCAGAGGGGGAAGAGGATTTTACGGGCATACACACCTCCACCGCTGGCTAAGGTGGTCACATCTAGGCCTGAATGGGTGAGGTGAGCGTAGGAGATGATGACTATGAAAGAAAGGAGCAGAGGGAGTTAAACGGTGCTGTGACGGTTGGGAGACAAGGGTGGTTGTCACCCATACTCCAACACAGCCGCGAATAATTTGCACACTCATCCATTTTTGCACTCCGATTTCGCACTCCGATTTCGCACTCCGAGATCCAGTCTGTAGAATGCTAACCATTTCTCTGTGTAAGCTTGAAAGAAAAAGAGAAGAGAAATAACTTCCATCCGTCCTCGTTCACTTGACCCTCCATTCTTGATATGAAGCTAAGCAGTCCTAACACAACTCCCGTAACAGATTCGCGCGGAAGGGGTATCACTTTTTACCTCCCAAGAGCCGCCCCAGGTATCTAATCTAGATAACTCCCAGGCCACCACGCGACATCCATCTTGCATGATCGCTATCGTGATTCATTGCCTCGTTTTCCCAGCATGATATAGATGGCATAGAACTTTTTATGCTTTCTTTTAGTTTCTTGTTTCTTCTATTTCTTCAAGAGAGAAGGAGTTTCTGGCTATACTTCATCGATAGTGAAGTGGTTCTTTCTCACGTTAGGTATCCTCTTGAGATTTATGACCGCCGAGTGCATGAAGAGAGGAACTCCGCTATGGCAGGAAATGAAACTGACCGCGCATTCGCACGGGACTGACTCCAGACTCATGTTTCATTAGGCGTAAACGCACCTTGATTCAATCAAGGTGTGCCATCATCTCTTCCTTCGTAAGCGGCGTGAAGTTATCAATATCAAGACCACGGGCTTCGAGAGCGGCACGCGCGTGAGGAGGGACCAGCCGGCTGTTCAACGCGGGTGCAACCGAGAGTTCTGCTGTCGTTAGCCAAATATAGGTGTCTCGGAGAGTCGAAAACGATGAATCTTACCGTGACGAGAGAAATCAAAGAGACTGGGAAGATCTCGCGGTGGATTGTTTGGATGACGAGAATCTGGTAAACGAGTACTCGGATCCCGAAGCTCGTCAAACAAGGGGTGACACATTGCCTCGATCGCAGACAGACGTAAAGTCGGCGTATACTCTAGCAAGGCCGAAATGAGGTCGATTGCCTCGTGCGGAGCTCTGCGGAAAACCTGATCAATGTGAGTAATCTTCAGTAAGGTCGCCTTTGTTGGGAAATACCTTGTTAAAAGGATGTGGCTTGATCTGGGGAAATTTGTGTTCCATGTAATTCGGATTCATTGTCCGAATCTGTTCGCGAGTCGGTGTCCCAAGGACCTTAATGATCTCGACCAATTGATCAATTCCTGATTCACCAGGAAAGAGCGGTTGTCCCAGCATTAGCTCTGCCATCACGCAGCCGGTGGACCACACATCTAGTTGCGGATTAGTTTCATTTTGTTGATGGGCAATAGGAAGATAAGTAGAAGTGGTACCAATTTTGGTGGTGTAGTTCGTCGCCCCGAATATCAATTCCGGGGCTCGATAGTATCGTGAGCAGATATAAGACACATTGGGCTCATTCTCGACCAGGATTTTGGCAGAGCCGAAATCACAAAGTTTAAGTATGCCAGTATTGGGATCAAGTAATAGGTTCTGGGGTTTGATATCTCGGTGGCAGATTCCTTGCGAATGAATATATGCGAGGGAACGAAACAGCTGGTAGATGTACAATTTGACCTCAATCATCGGCATTGTCGTCTTCATCTTGCCAAAGTAGCGTGAAGCCCGATACACAGTCTCTGGAACGTATTCAAGCACTAGATTCAGATATACTTCATCCTTCTGGGTGAAACCAAAGGGAAAATCAGTCCATGACTACTAGGGCGACAAGGGTATAGATAGGCGGTGACGGGGACGCTGTCAGCGGTTAAGGTAACATACCCTCTCCCCGTTTGAATAATAGAAGGCCTTCAGTTCTACAATGTTTGGGTGTCGCACGATGCGCATGATTTGTAATTCACGGTTCTGGGACATCATGTTAGCTTCGGAGGGTCGGGTCCTGAGTCTTGCTCTCAGAGCCTTCGAGGGAAAAGCCCACCTTAAAGCGCTTGTCTTGTAATACCCGTTTGATAGCAGCATCTTCACCACTAGGCGACATTTTTGTCTGGAACACGACCCCGAAGGAGCCGTTCCCTACAATCTTGCACTGGGTATATTGCATTTCCCTTGTCTCCCCAGTTAATCCATCCTGAACCTTTTCGCGGATGACCTCTGGAATTTCAAGTACAAAACGCCTCAGCAACAGGTTCAAATCAACAGGAGAACCGGATAGATAGGATCATCAGAGTGGGCGTTGCTTACCCCCCATGCGCAGACCCGAAAACACCCCGGGTCGGTTCGACATGACGAGAGGCTGGTGTGAGAAAGGTGGCCGCCGGCAGGCTTGTGTGATACTATCGAGAGTATGGTGGACTGCACTTGAGTAGGGGATGACGGAAGAAGGCGAGAAGAGGAGCGGTACGGTCCGTTTTGGGCAAGTTAGGACGTGTGGAGAGGAGAATGTCTGGCAGTGAATGCTAGATGGGGGATGCGCGCGAGGCAGTGATCGAAGGATGGAAAGACGGTCGAACGAAGCGTGGGAATGCAAAATCAGATCAAGGAAGATAGAGAGGGGAAGGCTTAGGCTATGAGCGCCAAGGATGCAGTCACAGAACTGACAAAGGAAACCCAACAAGTGACTTGGAGCAAGCAGATCATGTAGCCACGTTGTGCTGAGCTCGAGCGAACCAGACCTTCTAAAAGCTCGGTGGTTCGGAAGGGTTTGATGGACACGAGCAGTTTCAGGGTTGTGCTGCGAACGAGGTCGACTTTTTTGCCAGGCGGGTCTGCAGGGAGGAGAATGTGTGGGAGAGAGTGAAAGATGGAGGGAAGAGGGCAGGTGACGTTTGATGGCACGACGGAACCCAACACGGGAAAGCTGCAGGAACGCGGGAGACAAAAAGGTGTCTAGGAGGCGAGGGAATCGATAATGAAGAAGGAGATCACACAAGAGGGGGGTCCTTGGTGAAGAACAAGGGGAGGAAAGGAACCAGGCCTTAAGGTTGTTCTTCCGTAGTACATTAATAGTCAAGAAGGCGACAGACAAGGTAGAGAGAAAGTCATCGAAGGAAAAGCAAATGGTTGTGAATGAAGAAGAGTTATCAGCTGAGTAAAATGAGGTCAAGTTGGGATGGGCCAGACAGAGTCAGAGGAAAAACACAACAACAACAGTTGGGTGGTGCAGGTCAAGAGACTCCAGCAAAGCTATTGTGGCAGTGTATTAGGTATGCCGGAGCAAGAAAGCTGGTGCTTTCTTCTGTTTATGGCACCGGGCAGTAGCGCAAGCGATGCTGCATGAGGTTTTGTGAAGGAATGACGATGGAGGAATCTAACCTTGCTCGACATGGCCAGAGCGGACTGCCGAGATGCAGCCTATTCAGTATATTATCATTCTGTGTATATATTATTAATAATTAAAAAATCACCAGGAGATCTTCCGGTTCTCTGCCCTTATTAATGGTCATGACCGCCATCATAATCTGATTTCGATCTCATTTGATTTTTTTTTCCTTTCTTCCCCTTTCTTCTGATTCCAACTTGTCCGTGGATTATATTATTCTCGGGAAGAGTAAGAGATCTCGTACAAGGAATACACCATCACTCTCCAACCTTGATGATGTGACTATCACTTAGGTATCAATGATTACTAGATAATAACATATAATACTACTGGTACGGTATGTACTGGTAATCAGTCTGTCCATACCACACGTACCTATAACGTCCAGGATGGAGAAGACGCCGTCCCAACCACCTTCATGATACTATGATAGCAACAAAACTATATACAGGATGTTCAAGCTACCCGACCAACCATGCTCTGGAGGCGAAAGGAAGAGAAGTAAGGCGGAGCGCCATTGAAATGATCGAAGGGGAATGGAAGTTGTAGTTGGAGAAGAAAGATTATAGATTGCATGGTTGTCATTATCGCGGATCGTGGCGATGGAGGATTAAGTTACTACCTACGGACTTTTTCTTTTATCAAAGGTGGGGAGATCGTTTTAGGGTCTCAAGTGCTCAACGTCGTGAAAGGGGAGACGATACCGTACCGGTTGCAAGCCAGCCAGGCCAGGTGACCAGGATTGAAGGGAAGGTGGCGGAGATGTCAGGGGAACCAGCCTTTGTGAAGTGATCAATTTGTTAGACCCAAGGACTGGAGTAGCCGACCGTGGATGATGACGACAAGTTCATCAAAGTGCTGGGATAGCAAAATGTAGCCTAGTCAATGAACTGTGGTAGGTTAAGCTAGTAGAAGCTGTCATCCACTGGTTTTTTGACACTGGGAAAGAGGGGTCAAATGCAGCTTATCCTCAATAATAATAATAATATAATGGGGGGAATGATGATGATGAGGGCGCCGTGCAATTCCACAGGCGAACATTTCTGCCGGAACGGTTGGAGTCACTTTAACACCCCCCTCAGGTCAGGTGCCATGCAATGACATCCACCAAGCTTCCTTAAGTAATAATTCTAACCCAGGGTACTGAGATCGGGGTCCAAGAACCACGCCGTGGTTTAATCCTTAGGGCCGATGAAGATGAAGATCTATGTTCTTATTCATCACCCCTTGGAGACTCTGTTTCGGCATCCAGACTGACCTCTCATATTTTGCCTAAGTAAGGATTGGAGTTACCTCCGCAGACAATTGACCTCAAAAGGTTGCTCGTTTTTCCTTGTTCTACAAATCAGTCTAGTAGGCTGCTTGGAGTCGGGTGACCAAATTGTGATTTTCACTTGGCCCGGTATTAGCGACCCGACCGTTCCGTAATGGTGTTCAATATGTACTAAGGACGACCCCGTATGGTAGTCTGCGCAATCGCTGCAGAGCATTGTCGGCTGCATCTTGGCTGTGGATGATTGTATCCAAAACAAATAACCTCAACGATAACCCGTCCGGACAATGTCAACGAAGTACTAGTCAAGCGCTCTCGTTCGGAGCAACTAAGGCTGGATGGAAGGCTGAACCATACAGTACTGCGTACCTAGAGGGCTAAGTGGCGAATTCGGTACATAGCTACTAGAATAACGACATATACCCTCTTTCTCACATTGCGCTAAACATAACCCGGTTATGAATGTGCACGTTGAAACAAATAAGAATCGTATGCAACCGGATGAATTACATAAAAATAAAGATATAGAATTTCATCTTCTTGCGTGGTGGCATAATTTTGCGTCACCACTAGCCGGATTAACTGGGGGCTATATATAGTACTTTAGGCCACAACTGTCACTTTAACACACGTTAAAGATCCCAGATAATCGAATTTTAGCGAGAAGCTTTGATCACAAGTGATTACAGGATAGAATAATGAAACAATTGCTCGAGTGTATATTCTCTCAGCCATCTAATTAAAGATTTTTGAATTCATAGCTTTAAATCTCTAAATTAACTTTAATAGTGCTATCTATAACTCTTTCTTGAAAGGTATCCGTTAACTCAAAAAAAGGGAGCATATTGTCATTCCAGATAATATCTCTAACAGCTGCTTGGCCTTCAACCGGTATGCTTTCCCAGCTGATTCTCCAGGTGTACACTTGATCCTTGTCCTAATAGGGTCGCTGAATGACATAGCTTATACGCATGGCGGAGCATTTGGTTTATGAATGCACTGAATTGGCCCAAATGACTGAATGATTCTCGAAGAGGTGTTTCGGCCAACCGGTCGCGACGTTTCTCAATATATATATATATATCATGAGTCATGAATGAATCTGTGTGCTGTATGCGTGTGCTGGATATACATCATAATTAAGGTAATTCCATTACGGGAGGCTGATGCTCTATAGAGCAGTTAATAAGACGGACCGAGTTTTTTTGTCTCACAGGTAGCACGAAGCTATAGAAACCGGTGGGGGCAACGCTCCGAGGTCGCGGGAAATCCTTGTTTGATGAAAGTGGTTAAGATACAAATGTGCTATTCAATAGGTTGGGTACATTTTCTTTAGAGCGCAGAGATCTGTTTAGAAATCTGATGCCCAGCTCGGATTAAGGAAGCCCCTGCCGGAAAAATCTATTGGGACTTATATCGAAATTGAGGCTCCGCCAGATATAGAGATAACTTTTAATTTCGCTTCTTGAATTTGACGTCATTTCTTGTGCTCTTTGAGATTATTATGTGCTAAGGACGGCAAATCTCTCCTAAACCATTCATGCGATGCGATTAACATAAACAACAAGTGTAAGCGGGGCATTTACCGCCAGCTTTCTCCTAATATCGAAAAAGGGTTTTATTGTGATATCACCTGACCTTCCTAACCAGGCTAGTGCCTATGGACATGATGTGACATCATGACTCACTAACTTTGGTCGGTAATAATAACTCTTGTAGATCAGAATCGTGACGCAACCAATTTGGGTTACCGTGCCAAAAAGTCAGACCTTTTTGCCGTTTACGTGATGGACTGTAACGCTAAAGCTCCTTCTGGTTTGAAGCGGCAAAAGATCTCCGCAAGATTCAACCTACCTAAGAGACGTTTTCTTGTCCTTTATTATAATCATTACTCTTGGCACGTAGTTTGGCATCTGCCTGTAAAGAAATCACATATCGATTGACGTTTGAAAATACGATAGGAGGTTGTAGGCTCCTAAATATTTCATTATATCAGGACATTATCTAGCATAGGTAGGTACGAGTACTATTCCGTCATCAATTTATTCACTTGGTAAACCAGTGGCCACTCGGGCAACCTTCTACCTAGTATTTTAGAGAAATAGTGATGTATAACTGCGGTATGTAAAACCTTTTTCGACTTTAAAATGTTTAAGCTTCGGACTAAGAGGGAACATACAGTATCCCTTCGATCAAAATATAACTTCAAGTTGGTCTATTATCTGTGAGAGCTAGACTATGATAGTGGGCTGTCTCTAGCTATGTGTTCTCAAACGTAACGTCGAAAGGTAATGAAGTTACTACTCGGGCCGCTGGATGGCTCCGATGCGGCTTCATCAACTGGCGGACAGTAAACATGCTGAAGGTACCTTCGTTTATAACTAATACTAACCACTAACCTATTATAGGTTAACAATGTGATACCTAAATACGACACTACATAATTTAGCAAGCGATTGACAAATAGGATGCATTGTATTTCCCGCCAGCATTCATTATTGCCACAATCTCCGAGCGCCCGGCCTTTCAAGTCGGATAGCGTAAAAAAGCTTAAGAACGAATGTATGTTCTAAACATTCCTTCCCTTTATTATTAGTATGTACTCTTTTCTTTTTTTTAGAATAATTGATGACACTCATTTTATGATAGCTAATTGAATTATCAATACAAGAGGCGTAACGGCTCAATCGCAGATCATTAGCAAAGATCATGGTCATATGCCTCGCTGGCATCTCCCTTGATGATGATGGCGTTGTTATCTAGAAATGTTGAAGTTAGGTTGGGTCTGTTGGCCAATACACAGTAGATCCCTGCAGTTGCAGCATACTGATGTGAATAGTGAATGTTATCGGTTGTAGTATGTGCATAACGACTTTTGTTGCATCCTAGGGAGCAGTTCCGAAAATATGTACACTTTCCGATCATACCCAGAAACGTTGTTAGCGGGCTACGTATGCTTCCAGGCTATGACACCAGTCTGTCCCACTGCCATGGGCTGGGTTCCACCTCCAGAAGACAAAGAATATGGATAGAAGCGATGATCTCCTAAGCGGCCAACGGCAGGTGTGTATATGTACCATATATCGTTACAACAGAGGATGGAGTAACTGTACTCTGAACATCCGATGTTCATGCATATATTATAATGGTGGCGGACATCTTCCTACCTTCTTGATTCGTATCTGCTCCACGACATAAGTCTAGAAACAATCCCAACAAAACCATCGTTTAGTTATCCCTTAACATAGAAGATAATGACTCCCAAAGCTACATTAGCTTTAAGGTGATGGGAGAAATCGCGATGGATTCACGGCAATTTTTAATCGTAGCAAAAAATACAAGGCTCTTACTTAAAACTAGCGTAATTGTTATCTTGCACTACGGGGCGACTATGGTAACGGCAACCAAAAGCTAGTTGCAAGGAATACCAAGTATGACTAAGTAATCAGTCAGCGAACAGACTGATGGAGACGTGCCGTACCCTTTGTGTGAGGTATTATTAAAATTATCCGCCTGGCGGACTTTTATCATCGTATCACAGTCCCCACTACTGGGGCCGGAGGAGAACTGGCTCATTCGATTTTCATGCCCAAGGATGGTATATGGCAGGGGCAAGTCTTAACTTGGAACCAGTTAGCACAGCTTGACCTTGGCGATCGACGGTCGGACTGGACACAAGGCGCTCAGGTGACCCTTCAAGGCTCGTGCTATATGTTAAATTCGTGGCCAATCTATTTTATGCGATCCAGTGTGCAGGACCCTCGGACCAAGAACGCCACATATTCGTGCTTGCCCACAACGATGTGTACGACATTCTTCTGTGTGATAAAAAGGAGCACTACACGTTTATATGTACGCATCTATGTTGGAAGCGGATTTTCATAGGCTCTGATCCTTGTTAGAAACGAGATAATAGCCCTCAAAGGCTCATCCATATTAACTACACAGATTGGGGGATCATGTACTCCATGCTCCTGTGCTGTCGACCCCGCGGCGCCTAACAGTATCGCTTTGATTCGTCGCCAAGTTGACAAGGTCTCCAATCATGAGCGGCTATGATAAGGGCTTAGGGTACCTAACCTACTGTTAAACGGGCGTGTCTCCACTGCGGGCATCCTAGATCCAGCTTATCATAGGGTTCTCAGAGGAGGAACTGTTGATTATCATAGGAGCGCCGAGGATCCCAAATTACTCCTGGAGAAGATCTTGCGCGCAGGTACACGACTGCAGTGCGGAATCATCTAATAACAATAATTCAGACGTCAACGATTGATTTCAGTCTTTAGTTGCATAATTCAATTAGGAAATCGGGTGTACATACTCACGCACATTCCATATTCGCTTAGGCTACGCAGCTTGGGTAGTACGACAACCATATACTCGGAAGTGCGGTTACGCGGTGTAATTATCAATTATCTGCCTCAAGTTTGTAGACTGACAGTCATTAGCAGACGACAGCAATGATAAATATGAAGAGACATCAAGCAAGAAACCACTTTCACCATCGCCTTCGTTTCTGATATCCATTGCATCAGTCTCTTGAAAATCTGGATCGTTGAATTCTACGGCAGCAGTTAACAGTTGTGGTTTCCAGTATTTAAACTGGGTCAGTCAGATCGCATAAAACCTAATGAGATAACATTAGCTCCACTCGGAGGTAGTAAGCAGAAGTGCATCGACGGCAACGTACTGTATGTACATGTATCCATGTATGGTATTTACTTTTTTCATAGTATAATTAAGATGGATCTAAGAATACCAACTTTCTGTCCATATCGAGTAACGGGATGACTACCTTCCGTCTCCTTGCTTCTTTAAAAATTTTTTTTCAACTGAAGGAATCGATGATCTACATCCTCTTCCCCTTTCCTTCCTCACAGGGTCTGATAGCGTGAAAGCTTGGAATGGGATCGAGAATGCTGCCATGCTTCACATTAATAATTAATTAATAAACCAACTGATCGGTTATCAAGATTGGTTAATGAGCCCCACAGGGATTCTTCCTTTGTACATATATATTATTACCATGGTATAAAAGCGTGATTATTATATAATAATTATTATTATTGATGCCTCTCTATATATCTAGAGGCCTTTCTAATCCTAGCCAAGGGTAGATAGAAAGCGGTTTGATGCCATGCACAAAATAAGGCAGGTATGGATATCATCCTTTTTGCATTATCAGACCCTCTTAGGGTTCTTGCTAGTTCTAGTTCTAACCTAGAAGAGGTGGTTACATATATTACCTATACAAAAGAAAAAACTTTAGGATGCTGATGATTAGATAACTAAGACTTTCTTAATGAAATCAGTTTTATTAGTATGTATATCTTAAGTACCTCTTGTAACTTGAAATTATGAACAATAGACGCACCTGTAAGATGAATATTAAAGGTCATGGCGGCGGAACGCGAAGATACTACTAGTTCATCAAATCCGGCTTAATACACATGACTATGGAATTCCTAAGCTGAATTCTGCAAGAAAAATTACCTCACTCAGCTACTTGAGGATTCTACTACTTTAATAGCTGAGTAATCATCCCAAAAGTAGTATAGTATAGCTTCCATACCAGCTACAGAACGCCTAAGGTAACCGAGGTAATCATGTATCATATTAGTACTAGTAACATTCGCAGAGCTGGTTAGCAAATGGTAAATGACTGTATGATACGGTATGGTACGTACTCGTACTATTGTATTAAATGTTCTGTGTGTTCTGGTATGAATTTTAGCACTTGCACAAAATTACTTATATAGTAGGCAGCTATCACAGGAGAATTAGAACGAGGGGTTCTTCTAGCTCACCAAAAATGGAAACAGCATATCAACAACGGCTTAAGATTTGATGTGTTTGATTGATCTACCGAACGAGAACGTTCTTCAAAAATGAAGAGTTGCTGCGAAAGATTCTGCACCTGCAATATGGGAAAAGTCTTGAGTTTCGCGGCGCATCGTTCCGAAGAGGAAAGCTTAAGACCAAAACAAAACTAGCAACTCTCAAAGCATGAGGCGGGTACATCTTGCTGAAGACAATTTGCAAGGAGGCAAATCTTAAGGGCTCTAGTTTAAAATCGAGACCAGCATGAGTGGATGATAGGTCTGAACTCTTGCCGGCTTGCTCTATTTATTTCTGAGTACGTCAAGCACTGGGTTAACCTGATCTAGCAACTTGAAGGAAGTCGAAAATGTCATGATACCACCTTTTCCAGAGGTCAGATGAGGGAACTTAGGGAAGTGAAATATTCCATAAAGAATCGGAGAAGGCTGGTGTACCGCCCGAGGCAGCAGCAGTGTTTGAGACATGAAAGTGCTTCTTCGTCAAGTCATTGACAGGGCTCCCCCAATTACAACAGCACTATACCCCGGTTATATGGTGCGAAAATATGAATTAGAAAAAAGATTGTATGGCCCAGAAAATCCATGTTTTGTTTGAATTAAATCATATTGACCGCTTCTCCATGGTGTCACAGCAAGAATACGCTCGTGAAAGTCATGGCTATATAGCTATGGATGCCTCCAGCAAATTTTCCATATACGTCAAGGTTTCGAATAAGTTAAGTCAAACGACTTGATTCATTTTTGGGCCAAGGACTTATGTATTAACTTAACCAACCAAGCACTTAAATTAGCACGAATTAGTACGTAGCCAAGACGTGTCAAGCTAGGCTTGACGCCTTTATAAATAGTCAGATTAATCACTTTGCTTGGCGAGACTAACCAAGTCGACTCGACTTGCAGTTGACTTATTTAGAATCTCGACTAAATAGTAGAATACTTATAAAGGGATTTAATAATTATAGGAAACTGCGGGAGTTAAATGAAGCTGATACAGTTACATCAGCAAAGGATCGCTCATGGCACCAGTAAATGAAGAGTTTAGCATCATCATGCCTGGTGAGGACCGTTATAAATGAGAGTAAAAACGCAACGCTGTAATGCATCAGATCGTGTGCCGAGGCACTATGCCTGATGTGTGGTGGGATCTAATCCTAATTTAGTTAATGACCCCAGGAGCCGAGCTTAATCAGGATAAGTGAATTGTGGGGCCAGAGTGTAACGTATGACCTTTTTCTAATCGATATCTATTGATAGTAAACCGATGTATTTTGTGTACTAATTTACATTCTTTATCTTATTGAATAGAATAGGCAATGAATTCTATCTTAAACTTATTCGTGTTGGTGGATATATGACGGGTTTTCTTCGTTTTCGTTTTCGCGTTTTGCCACCATAGGATAATACATGTTCTTGCGCGTTGGTCACATGATATGGATATAACCATGACGCGGGTTTTGAAGGCCAATTAGAGGGACGAAAGCCAAAAATATCATTTAGGCATTTCATCAATTCATCTTGGCTAAAAATGAGACTCTAAATTCAAGACACTGCCTTTACAAAGCTCCTTTGAAGTAATTTCAAACCCTACAACAGGGATGGACTTTTGTATTCGGTCGCTACTATTTGTATTCAGAGGAACAACCCGGAAGAACAAAGGAAAGTCTACATAGTGGAATTGATGGGTGTGAGGGGTTTCTAACATAAAGTACTTGGCTAGAAGAGCATACATGTCTCAGGAATTTCTATGAAAGGAAGCGCCATAGTGTCTTTGGATGCAGCCCCTAAATCCTATATTCACCCTGTCTTCCATGCGCCGTGACTATGGTCTCCTACCAATCAAGTCTTCCTCGCCGTACTGCGATTGGGCATTTCCTTTTATATCAGTATGAGAATCTATCTATTTTTTAGTTCTTTAGTTTATTTCTGCTATGGTGCCGGAATTCTGCCTAGCCCACATTTCCGTAGAAAACCCAACTTCTCCTCCATACAATATAGAAATCCCGTAAATTGAAGTTCGTCCAATTTGTGTTTCGCTTAGTAATCGTATATAATTTGCCATTATTGGCTTTATTTAAGTGGATCTATTTCCTATTTAAGAAAGGTAGACTGCCTATTTTGAAAGTACGAAGCCTGTCTCAATTTCTGAAGTCAACATTTTTTGGGCTAATTTCTCCACCCTACAAGGTTAATTCCCATTCTGCTACCTTTATTTTCTTAGTTGATTAATTTATGGACTAGATAGATATAGAGTTCCAACATCATGTTATTATTCAGCGAACTTACGTTAACCCTGAGGCTTCAAGCTGACTGAATGACCATAAGTCATTCATCATACCTTTTAGCGTGTATTGTGGTGGTAAAGTTAGCACCTACTTTATTACACAGAATGATGAATCTTAACTTTTAGTAGGTAGTAGTGAACACCAGCTTGGGAGACGGTGCTATTATTTGCACTCATATGTAACCAAAAATCATGACTAGAGCGGTTGGACCTATGATAGGCACTGCAAGTTTCTCAGCAAAATATCTATTGAGTCCATATCCATACCTAGGTATATTTGACCTAGCGCTCTATTTAACTTTTGAAATTTTATATATATTCTTCTTTAACCTGGAAAAGAAGTTTTATACAGTATTCCCCTTTCTATGATGGTAAAAGAGGTCTCCGCAATGATTTCATGCAGGTCATACCGGCCAGTTTCATTCATCGGCCCCGTAGCTTGAGAATGGACCATCCATCATATGAGCACAAGACATGCCATAATCGAGCCAACCAAGAACCAACGAGAATGATAAGAAAATGTAAGTCTATACAAAGAGGTAGTCCCATGGCGCCTGATAGCATATTGAATCAGCAAAAATGTATTAGGATATGGGTGACCTTGCTTCTCAAAAACCCCATTGAGTATGAAGGGCTACTAAAACAGAATGCGAAAGGAGTTGTTGTGCAAGGACACACTGCTAAAGCGGGGTAATTATGGTGCCGAGACTAGAAATCCGTAGATGACATTAGAAAGGAGGCGGGATTGCTGGCTGAGCGTCAGGTCTCTGTTGCTGCTCGAGTAATTCTTCACCACTGATCTCGAGAGATACGGCAAGGCCAACCTTGGCTTGTTGCTATGATTACACAATATTAGTCAGTATTTAAGTCAAGATACCTAAGCTCGGAGAAGGGGAATTGAGTAGGCTCACCTTCACTTGATCTATTTCTCCGGCAAAAGTAAGCTGAATTGGTGGAGCTATCCGCTTCTCGAGCAGACAACTGACCTTACCAGCGCTGTCAACTTGAGCACGGAATGTTGAAGCCTGGAAATCATATTTCGCGCCTATTGTGGTCGTCCCATCCCTCCGTGGGCCACCCATTAGGCTAGCAGCCGGATTTGGAGCAAACTGGAGGCTCATATCAACTCCAGCCTCAACCTTCTCACCCAATTTCCTCCAGTACGACGCACCAACAGTGCCTTGTGCTTGGAGTTGAGCTGTTGCAATCCAATCGGTTCCTTTATACTTCGCGAAATACGACACGGCGGCTTCAGGGCGTGCGTTGAGGGCTTGTCTCTGCCAGATCGCTTCGAATCCAAGAGCAAGACTAGGGGTAATGGATTGGAGATAGTTTCCTACGAAGATGCCTGTAATGCCGCCCTCCAAAAGTGATGGATTGAATGCCTTTAGCGACGCTGAGAAATCCAATCCTGTGTAGTCGTTATCAATTTGCAGAAGACCTTGCGTCCCTCCCGGCATGATCTGAGTGTTTGTCTTAGTGACCAATGAGTTGTTCCAGCGGTAGTTGCCCACAGCGGCCAGAGCCCCATCACTTCCGAAGTTTCCTTGCAGGAATACCTAGAGAACCAAGTTCAGCAACTGCAATGTTAAAAGGGAGGCTACTGCATCGCCCAGGTGCACTTACTTTGGGAGTTCCATACATCGCGGAGAAGGCATATGGCGGCAAATTGCCTTGGGACCCCATGGCAAATGCATGGGAGATTCTGAATAGAGGGGATACGCAAAAAACCTTGGTGAGATCTGCACGGAATCCAGTGAACATGAAGTTGGATAGAAGAACCTCCTTTTGCACTTCTCGGGCGATGTTATCCACAGTCCCGGGATTGGAAAGCCCCAGAGCAGCTCTTTGCTCCGAAAATGACCCGTATGCATCTTTTATAGAAGCGGCAATAGAATTATTCGTGAGGAACGAGAACGCGGAGGAGAAATCGGCCATCTTGGTAGATACCAAGAGTTTAATTAAGTGTGACAAACAAACTCTCGGGAGTGGGAGATTGAAAGGGGGATAGGGAATAGCTATCAATCGATTGACACCAGCCTATGAGATCGACTGGCAAGTGAATAATAAGATATAAAGATAGCTTTCGGGTCCCTGGAAGACGTTGGCCTATATAGAAGTATGTTCGATCCTAGCTGGTCGAAGGGAAATTTTTTGGAAGTTCCTTAGTCTATTTCCAGTTCCGCCGCCGGTGCTATGATAAACCGGGACTGGGGTTCTTTTAAGAGTCTGGATGGGTGCCGCTAACCATTATAGGTAGGTAGTCGCTTTAAAGTTTATTAA
Organism: Pseudotulostoma volvatum; assembly: GCA_019804575.2. NCBI lineage: Eukaryota > Fungi > Ascomycota > Eurotiomycetes > Eurotiales > Elaphomycetaceae > Pseudotulostoma > Pseudotulostoma volvatum. The sequence goes on from JAHQZX020000635.1 coordinate 17,356, forward strand.
TACATGATGTATCTATAAGTTAGAGGAAAGGGAAGGAATCTAAGCTCGGGAGCTGTCGTGTGGGCTCGTCCAACTGCTGCCATGTTTTATTAGTTACGCCTTCGATCGACAAGCATCTTTTCGGTCCATATCATTCTCTCGGGTGGTTTTCTTTTCGCCCGCCACAATCTTTTTTCGTTTTCCCGTGTGCCTGATGTTTTCGAGAATTCCGCCCTTTCGATTCAATTTAAATAAGGCTGTCACTCCCATTTTAGTTCTCCAATACCCCTCTTCAAGATCATGGACTCCGGTCTTCAACTACCTTGAATTTGCTTCCTGGGATAGATATATTTTGTCCCTTATCCCCCAAATCCGCTGCATCTGACTCAAGGGTTAATATTCCGTCGATCTCGATCGCTTTGGTTAATGATCCTAGATTTATGCCATCATGGATACTTTATCGTAAGCAGGGCCTTATCCCTCGTCCACGCAACTATTCCTATTACGAGTTAATGGAGCAGTTGGCATATGGCCTTGTGGCATCTATGATGCTTAGAAAGTGCGCAATCTCTGATTCTGCTTAGGACGGCAGATGTCGTCGCTAGCTCCCCGCGATTTCGGCGAAAGTCGAGTACTTTCGTGGATGCTATTCATGACCTGCCCGAAAAGGCGGATATGGCGCCTGCCCAACTCTACAGTACAGAATCTGGCCGGCTCTTTCACTCTGGTCGTATTGTAATTATCACCGTGGGCCTGCCAGCCAGGGGTAAAACGTTTGCGGATCCATCCCGTATCCCCGATGGCATTCATTGACCTTTTATAGGCACATATCCGTCGCGCTCGCACGGTATCTTCGATGGTCTGTGCTCGCAAATTTGCAGCAATTTTCTTGTCTCATGACGGTTTTGTTGTAGTCCTTGGCTCATCTTATTTTAGGTTAGGGGTGAAGACTAGAATCTTTCATTTAGGTGATTACAGGCGTGCAACCATTGAAGAAGTGCCCGAAGATTATTTCTTCGTTGATGGTATGCAATTGACGGAAAATATGTCATGGATCGGGCTTATACGAATCTGTAGCATCCGCTTCATCTGTCCTCTTGAGACAGAAAATCGTGAAGAAATGCAGGGAGGATATCTATCAGTTTTTAAACGACGACAATGGCCAAATAGCAATATATGACGCAGTCAATCCAATTGCTGCCGGACGCCGCTCGCTTGTAAAGGAGTTCGCAAAACATGACTTTGAGGTATGTTGACTAACACCTATCATCAGCGGAAGGAAGGCGCTAATAAAATCCTGCAGACCCTTTTTATCGAGTCAATGTGTGATGACCCTCGGATTATTGAAGAGAATGTGCGCCGTGTCAAGATATCTTCGCCTGATGTGAATGATTATCCCTCCAAAGGCCTTGTGATCCTACATTGACAATACATCAGTATGTGGGCTGGAACTTAGACGATGCCGTTAAGCACTATCTCGGGCGAATCTCAGCCCGTATCCCTCAATTCGAAACTATGGAAGAGAAGGATCTTAATTATATAAAGGTAAGCAAGTTGCGATACTACATATGGCTCGGTGCTTACTTTACGCTTCAGATGATTAACGCTGGGGAAAGATTGATCATTAATAACTGTAGCTTCGGCTATCTCTCGAACCGGATCGTCTTTTATCTCCTCAACCTTCACACTAAGTCGAGGCATACCTATTTTGCACGGGTACGCATCCATCTCTTTCCTAAGCATTCCGCTGCTTACGATGGGCGAAATTTAGGCTGGCATTTCGTTAGGAGGCAACGCCTATAAGGCCGATGCTTCTTTATCAGAGGATGGGGAGGAATATGCCAGGAAGATGACGGCGTGTCTTTTACAGCATAGAGAATCCGAGCAACAAGCAATGATTGAACAAGGAATCTTGAACGCAGATTTAAAGCCGTTAACCGTCTGGACCTCGACACGTCGCAGGACTGTTGAGACTGCGAAGCATCTTCACGAGAGAGGCTATAAAGCCCGCCAACGATCTCAGCTGAGTCAGCTAAACCCAGGGGTTTGCGAGAACATGCCCGAAGCAAAGATTAGGGAGGAGTACCCGGAGGAGGTTGCTAAACATGAGAATGACCCTTATCATCACCGATATCCTCGCGCCGAAGTAGGTTTTTACGTTACTTATGCGTTGAGAAGAGCTGACGAATATTGTTGTAGTCATATCATGACCTTGCTGTCCGACTCGAACCGATTATTCTTGAACTGGAGCGCGAGCAGAATGATCTTCTTATAATTGCCCATGAAAGTGTTCTCCGCGTCTTATATGGTTACCTTATGGCGTGTAACGCCGTAGATATCCCATTTTTATCATTTCCTCGAGATGAAATCATTGAGGTGGGTAAACAGCCTTTGTAATCCTGCCTAATAAAATGCTGACGAGCTTACATAGATTATTCCGGCAAGTTACCAAAACGAAGCCAAAAGAATTCAGATCACCGGCCTCAGGTATGAGGTTGCTCGTGGCTACCCTGAAAATATCAGTATCCCGGTTCCTCAAATAGGAGTTACTTCTCCTATATCTGGAGGCCTATGCCGTCTACATGAAAATCCTGGGACCCAACGGAGCGGGTATAGGAGTCCCCGCGAACCCGAAAAACTCTCACAGCAGCAGAAAGAAGATGTCGTTTAATCTAGGCATCCAGGTGTCCCGCCATGTGTTTATATTAGAAATTCCAGTTGTGAGTTCTGAGTTTTTCTCATTGTAAATCCATATTCCTTCTGAGAGGAGCTGCAATATGTGTAGACTTCCCCAGACACCTAGCCTCCATGTAGGGTGGAGACAAATAAAATATTGTCTCCCGATTGTATCTCATAGCCTTCCTCGCCCTCTAATTCCCAGTCGGCATCATTTATAAGGACGAGAATTCCTGGTCGTCTAGCAGTGCCGAATGAGTGCATGCGATCTACCTTAGTTTTGGCAGCTCACGTACATATGGTTTTCTAACACAAATAACTCTTTTCTTGGGTCTTTCATCAAATTTTCAACCAAATACTGTATTAAGTGGGTCATATTTGGGTGTTTCCCGTCACTTGTTGAACCTGGAATCGAAAGGCTATGTTTCCGCTCGTACGAGAACAGCATCTCTAAACCCCCACTGTTCAACTTCAGTTAGCCGGAGGATGGGTTGCAGCTAAGGTAGGAGATACCAACCTGAATTCAACAACAATGGGTATATCTGATACACTCTCTTGAACCGTATTCATGCATTGATTCGCATGATAAGAACCCATGGCACACGCAGATGAAGATGGTAAATTTTCACACGCCGTAGAATACGCTTCTTGGGCAATAACCAACCCGCCAATGCCTCTTTTATATAATTAATAAGACTATTAGATTTCAGAACCTGCTTTGTTTATTTATCCTCAGCTTGGTATCAAATAAGCAGTGCGTTGTGCTGTTGAATTCTCTAGGAACGGTGATGGCCCCGCCTGAGCCTCCAGCTCTGACAACCAACAGGCTACTAGAAATATAAATAGCCCTATCTTAACTGTTATTAGGTTATAAGTTATTACTATATCATAACTACAGTAAAACCTGTTTAGAACGATAGCGCCGTCAACAAAATACATATCGTTAGGCCCAGGTTATCGGTGTATCCAAGTTGCAGCCTTATGGGAAAATCAGCTGTCGCACGGAAAAATATCGTTGGGCAACAGGTTATCGTTAAAAAACATGGATTGTTATAAACAGGTTTTATTTACTGTACTACTAGTAACTATCCCATTTAAGGGCTATACATAGAATGGGCCTGAGGCTCCGGACCGGGCCCTCTTTATTATATTATAATAACTTATAACTTAATAAATTTGTTATTTTTATATAACGCCCACCAAATCACTTATGCATGAGTGTTTATTGATACTTAAAACTTAGGAAACGAAAATCCCGTAAAAGCAGACGCTAGAGGTAACTGACATGCTTCGACTTTTTTACCTGGCTATGCTATGTATACTGACTGTACTAGGTACGTACATATATATCATGTTCCTCTCAATAAGACCCGCTTAAATAGGTCTTCAAGCCCACCTTGCCTTTAATATAGATAGGTTTACTATATGGTTTTTATCGACTACCATTATCATATTATTTCCCCCTCGCTGTATATTTTCATAAGCTTCTAAAACCCCTATGATGCTTCGCAAGCTCATCGGGGGCATTGATCTACCTGACGTCTCTCCTTCGCGGTGATTTTTTCACCACCTTCCAACGCTCCCCCGCAGAGGCATCAACCAACGCGACGTCATTGGTATCCATGGTGTCTATCGCGGCAGAACACATCAGCGTTGGCGGGAACAGACATCCAGCAGCTGCAGATTGGGACGACCAATCGGGTTTGCTTGCATTTGGCGCAGGCAACAATATAGCATTATGGGACCCGTTGGTTTGTGTGCTCCTCCCATAAAGTATAATGTGTTGCTCATAATTAGATAGGATAGATGTCAACGCGGAGTACACTCACTGCTTTCTGGACACACAGACAAGGTCACTGCTGTTCGATTCTACACATGCCCGTATTCTGGCAAGAGGCTGCTTCTCACGGGCTCTGTCGATCGGACGATCCATGTCTGGCTATCAGATGGTCCTACTCCGCATTGTTTTGCTTTTTCATGCAAGCTGGAAGGTCATCAAGGCACGATAAATACCCTTGCTGCTACCTGGGGCTCCGATATTATCGTGTCTGGAGCAGCAGATGGAACAGCCAAGGTGTGGCGACTTGAATGCAGAGATGGAGAGGCAAAGGGGCAACTATTAAAGACTATTCAGATGAAACCAATGTATTTCCCTCTGGCATTGTCTTTGAAATTACTGGATTCGGAGAACGCCTTAAAGCCAATGGCGTTGGCAATTGCAGGAACTACAAATCTGGTGCAAATTTATGTAGCGCAGACAACAGCTGACGGGGCCGAATTTCGGCTATGCGCAAATCTCTCTGGCCATGAAGCCTGGGTGAGGTCGCTTGCCTTTACAGAGGACAATCATGGACAGATAGGGGATCTCCTGCTTGCTTCTGCTAGCCAAGATAAATACATTCGTCTTTGGAAATTGCATCGTGGTGAAATGATGCCTCTCCAACCTAAGTGCGAAGAGGACAATGTGCTAGGTTGCGAGCGGACATTGTCGAACAAAGCTTATGTATTTGAAGCGCTAGGATCAAGATATTCAGTTACATTCGAAGCTCTTCTCCTTGGGCACGAAGATTGGGTATACACCGTGGCGTGGAGCCCTGGTGCAAATAGAACCCAGTTACTTTCTGCATCAGCAGATAATTCCCTCACCATATGGGAACCCGATCCTATGTCTGGAGTTTGGATGTCGATGGAAAGAATGGGAGAAATCAGTTCACAGAAAGGCTCGACCTCTGCGACTGGGAGCGCTGGCGGCTTCTGGATTGGTCTTTGGTCACCGGGCGGTAGAGAAGTGGTCAGCCTAGCTCGAACCGGTAGCTGGAGGGTGTGGAAGTACAGTGAGAATTCCGACCTCTGGCTACAAGCAGTCGGAATCAGCGGCCATGTGCAATCAGTAAATGATATCCAATGGGAAGCAGAAGGGGGGTACCTTCTCTCTACAAGCACAGACCAGACAACTAGGCTCTATGCGAAATGGTTGCATGACGGGTGGGGATCATGGCATGAGTTTTCAAGGCCGCAGATACACGGATATGACCTCAATTGCATTGATTCCCTTGGGTCTGCGCGCTTTGTCTCTGGTGCCGACGAAAAACTCTTGCGGGTTTTTGATGAACCAAAGGTGATTGCTCGACTCTTGGAAAAACTTTCCGGTTTCCGACAATTGGCCTATGATGAAATGCCAGATACGGCAAATATACCAGTTTTAGGCCTCTCAAACAAAGCCATTGGAGAGGGCTTTGACTTGACTGATGAGTCAATGGATACTCTGACTGATCCGCAGCCACTGGCGCACTTTGTCTCTCTCGACTTAGATCATCCACCCCTGGAGGATCACCTTGCCCGATACACATTATGGCCCGAACATGAGAAACTGTACGGCCACGGATATGAAATATCTGCTGTTGCAGTGAATCACGATCGATCTCTTGTTGCTACTGCTTGCAAGGCAAGCTCAATAGATCATGCTGTAATACGACTATACGATACAAGAAATTGGCACGAGGTCAAGCCTCCTCTCATTGTACACTCTCTAACCGTAACGAGCATTCACTTTTCTGCAGATGATCGTTATATCCTTAGTGTGGGCCGAGATAGACAGTGGGCGGTCTTCGTAAGAAACGAGAGCGAGCGGTCGAAATTCTCACTGTTAGCATCCAATCCAAAGGGGCATTTGAGAATGATCCTGGGGGCGGCATGGGCGCCTATCCATCCTTTGACGTTTGTGACCGCTGGCAGAGATAAATCTGTGAAAATCTGGCAAATGGTGAATGAGACAATCATATGCAAATCAACTATCTCGCTCGAGAACCCTGTGACCTCCGTGTCTTTTCTATCAGCAAAGCAGGAGCCTGAACTTTACTTGGCAGTTGGCGAAGACAATGGCGGAATCTCTCTCTACAAGATTGTGGTTAACAGTTTGAAAGCGGATCTGCTCATATCATTTGATAAATTGTTATGCCCTTCCAAAGCAATAACCCAGCTGCGCTGGCGCCCTGGAGCACGTAGTTCGGGTGAAACTATGTCTGAGCAGAGTGCTGGGGGCAATCAATTCGAGCTTGCTGTAGCAAGTGAGGATTCTTCGGTGCGTATATATACCATCTCTAATCTCCTTGCATAGACTTCCTCTGCATATGTACAGTCAAATTAAATAGATATGAACATGTCGAAACAGCATTGCTTGTTTTCCTCCATCATGCGTGAGTTTGTCCGCGAGTACACTAGAATACGCTCATTTTAGAGAACGAGAACCGGCCGGTTGTTATAGTCTTACCATAACTGTCAAGCAAAGTACCTTTTTTTTTGAATGAAAAGATCTCATCAATGCTATCGAAATTCGCAGAGCATCACTGGCATTGTATTCGTAATTGATTTCAAGTTGAGGCAGACATCTACGGACAGCACACGCTTCTCCTGCAGACAGCCGTGATAGTCGGCCAGCCCTTTAGAATACGCCAGACAATATACCATGTCTCCCATATCGTTCAGCTATTATAGATCTGATATAGATCTGATGGGGGGGGGGGAGAGAGCCTTGCTCGACTTCGATGTTTTTTTCCCCCTCAAGGAGTAGAATACCGGAACGTTGGCTAAACGATTTCGCCCAAAGTTGGGGCTTCCCGATCTTCTACGGAACAGGGGTTGGAACGTTGTGCTTCATAGCCATGGACCGACCGGGAGTGATAGAATGAGCTGCCTATCGCACACTTGCCAATTCTAGCAGGTGCAGTAAAGCTCGTCGACCCAGATCCATTTCACATGCGTATGAAAGAAAGACTGGTGTCACGATAATACGGGTCTAGATTGTTTGCCGGTGATCAGGTCAAGGCACGGACTAGGTATTTATTATTTCTTAATATGTCGGCGTATTCTGCCTCGGAATAATATAAATAGCTCGAAATTTGGATGAATGCCAGTCTCCCCTCGATTTATTATCCTAGATTTCTCCCCACCCGATGCCAGAATCATGATGATAGATAGAGCCTGGTAACAAGACATGATAGAAGCTCAATGCATTCCCTACATTCATTCCCCTACCGGAATGAGGCTTTGGCAGGGCAGTTGCGAGGCTCTCTCACACCGTTAAAGAATAAATAATGGGGATAAAGAAATAATATAATAACTAGTAGCTGTTTGATGAAAGCCATTATTTAAAAGATCATGATTTTATTTATCACTCAGTGAGATACAGAAAACTCGCGAGGAAAAAGTTTGAACTGGGGGAAGCAGGAGTGGAAAACCGAAATCAGGAAACGGGAAAAGCTTCGGAAAGAGTCTAGGAACAGCCAGCCGCGAAAGAAAGAATAAGCGATCGAGGGCCGGGCCAAGGATTGGGCTGATGAGATGATATATATAACGGCGAAATCAGCTGCAGGTACGTACAGAATATATATATATATATACACATAAATTAGACTAGCGATTGACTTAAGAGGCCACACACACATCTTACCTATAATGGCCAGGTCACCACCCAACTCTGGAGAAGAACACAGACAGAATCAGATCAGTTTTGAACACGGTATCATATTTCCTTCCGTAAGGCATACGAACAGAGATAGCGATAGATCATCCTTTCTTCCTATCATACGCCTACGTCTTCAGAGTAGTATACAATTACAGACCAATCCCATCTAGAGAGAGATCTAAACTAAATAAGGGGGATTCGGTTGACGAACAGGCTTATTGGCACTTTTAATTCAGTCACGAGCATGGAATGGACTCTTTTACGGCGGACGATCCAATTTCACCAGTTTCAACGGAACCCTGGATGGATTCCCCCAGAACTGACACAAGTACATTCGATATACCAATGAATGATTCTAACTTAGAACGGTATTCTTCCTAGAAACCTTGGATTTCAGGGTCAAGAACACGACTTTAGGGTAGTCTCAATCAATTAATCTATGGTATTGAAGCTCTTAAGGGTTGGGCTTTTTTCCAAGTAGTTCTTTTTAATCGTGTTCATCATCATCATCCCATAATAGCGTCCACCATGTGAGATTGTTGAAAATTGGGACGACCCCAGACCCCCAACTGGGGTGTGAAGAGCTCCCGGATGACGTTGGAAACATCTGTTATATGCTATATTTTTGAATGTAATCTTGGCTCGATGAGAGTGGCTGAGCACTAATTAGAAGCACTTCAAGCGAGGGGTTTAGGCGCTTTTTCATATCCGTAACCGGCTTTCCCTTCGAGGGATTCATAGGTCTTTCCTTGTCCGAGTCGCTGGACTCTCGGCCCCCTTTCTTCGAGATCCTGCTCCAGCCACCGAAGGACGAGCTCCCCTAGCCGGCTGTTTTCAATGGGTCTTTGAGGGAGCCCGACACGGAATTCTTCCATCGTGCCCCATTCTTTCACACGTCCTAAAGACATATGCACCAGGTGCGTGGGCCACTGGGCTAGGTTATCTAGAATATGCGTCGCATAGACGATTGTACAGAATCTGGTCTCCGTCTCACGCTTGAGGAAGGCTAGAAAGTTGCTCCGGGAAAGGAGATCGAGATCGACGGTAATCTCGTCAAGGAGAAGCACCTGCCAGGGTCGGAGGAGGCCCATAGCCAGCTGGACACGACGTCGCTCGCCATCTGAGACTGCATGCATGCGCCATTTTAAGTCAATATCAAGGATGTCGACCAGCTCGTCTCGTCGTTCGGGGAAGGCGTTCCCTCCTACTGATGCTAGCAGCGTCGGAACGTCGATGTCTGTTCGGACAATGCTATTCAGAACCCACTCAACACCGAGGTAAGTCACCCCTTCCAAGCCATGCTTGAATGGGTCGACTCCTGCAATCGAAATTGTGTTCGTCGGAGCGAGGCGCTTGCCAGATAAAAGACGCAGAAGAGTCGTTTTTCCAGCGCCATTTGCTGCCATGATGTCAGTGGGCTCTAGGATAACAATGACCGTATGACCCATATATGCATAACGGGATACAATATAGAACGGTGTAGTTGCGAGGCAGTATCTGGGGAAGGGTCATATGTACCGCCAATGAGTAGTGTTCGACTTCTAGGAGGAAGGCTCAGAGTCACATCTTCAAGGCCTGTTGATCCATCTGGGAATTTATAGTATAAGCTTTTCGTTTCAATAAAGGGTACCGCCATAATTATGCCGGAGGTTGTGTAGAAAGAGAATTGCTCCCAAGCGTGACTGCCAGGTACTGATCTAAGTTCTATGAGGTTGGCCAAGGGTTTTACTATTCAATATGTAAGCTTATATGCTTACTATTGAATTACTAAAGTCACCTATATTTCTACACGTACATTAAAACTTCAAACGAGACAACTTGAGAAGAGTGGAAGGGTGGAGGTGGTACGTATCTGGGTTGATGTACGTGAGAAAAGGCGGCAACTGGCTCAGGGCTTTCGATTCGTACTTTATTAGTTAGGTGCTTAAAAGAGACCTCCATGTACGAGTATATGATACAGCATTGTACAATTACATATATATAGGATGTGAGGAGCTGTGAAATCGAGGCTGAAAATGCGGTCATTTCTACCGGCCTCCCAGCGTATCGTCGTATTCCATGTCACGTGCACAGTGCACAGCCCTACGAGATGAACGACGCATACAAAATAATTCGTAACACAACGACCCAATGTTGCGATTATGAGCTACAGAAGGAAGTCGAGACATTTCCCAACGCCAGGAATGAACAAATTTGCATTGACCTAAACTACTAGTTGAGCTAATTGTTGTTGTTGTTGTTGTTGTTGTTATTGTTGAGAAAAAGATAATCACTTGAGGACATGGAGGCAGTGGCGTATTCGGTATTGAAAACCACTGTCAGTCTCCTTAATATAAAGGTTCTTCGATATCGAGGACTTAGAAGTAGGCAAGTTTTAGAGTAGTCTTAGGTGAATTTTCTGTGCTAGTGACGGAAGATGTTCTCCCAAAGTCTCGAGCAACATCCGAAATGCATATTCGCAAGGCTCTATTAGGCTTACAACAGCTACGAGGGAGCCATGGCGGTCAGCACCAAGCAAAACATATAAATGGGATAGATTGCTCATAAGCTTGGGTACTACATTGGCGATAATAATGGCTCCAATAATAAGTGCTGCTATCCCATCTCTGTTGGATTATGAGCTAGCAACAGAGGATTATACGCTAGCAGTAGAGGAATATTTGGGGCTTTCAACTGATTGCTACAGAAGAAGGAAATTTCTATATGGAATATACGAGGAACAACGGTGGGCGCTGGGAAGCGCTGACATGATCTTGAATTAAAGGACTAACTTGTGCATGTATGTTATACATGTCTTGGTTATTTTTTTTAACTGTATCAAAAAAAAACGTCAACTCCCGATCCTCAATGTCTTATGCCCGCCGTGTTCCATCAACTCAGTTCGGCTCCAAGTCAGATCAACTGCAAGTCAGCTTACTTCAAGTCAGCTTAACTACAAGTCAGATCAAATGCAAGTCAGACTATCTGCATTAGCTCTCCGTGATACTCTTCTTGGGAATCAGCCTGCTAAATAAAGGATGCCTCAAAATGCCCTTTATTCCAACAATCTCAAGCCTAGTTGGAAGAACACCGGGCCTCTATGAAAGCTCCATTCAATCGTCGCGTATATACCGTGGCTTCAGAACTTCTCTATAACGAATTCCTCGACGCCGCAGGCCGCATGATACCTATGGACAACAATACTCGGTGGAACGGCTGGTATGCTATCAGTGAGGTTGCTGAAGGTTATGTTGATACCTTCGTTAATAACAACCGTAAGGCGATTGGAAAGTACGGACTTTCACCCCGACGATTGGGGTACTCTGCGTGAAACCAATGTGTTTCTTAAACCTATTGAAAAGGTTACGATGGGGACACAAGAGGTAATGATTCTATCGAGATAACGCTAGTAACGATGGATATCCTCATTACGCATTTCGTGAAGCAGAAGAATAAACATGTGGACAATATTGATTTTTACAATGTAATCCTAGGGTGTTGGTATGCCTTTGACAAGTACTATTCGCTGACTGATGAGGTGCGCGGTGCGCCGAGGTCCAGGGGGCTCAATTCCCAGACGAGGGTTGAAGCCGTAGTTAGCGAAAAAGGGGGAGATTCCAGTGGTTTCATTGGCTTGGTTGTTCATAGCGAATTCGGCGAGTGGTAGCCAATCAACCCAGTCAGTCTGAGTAAAGTTCACGAATGCGCGGAGATACTTGTGTAAGGCCGAATTGACTATTTCGGACTGACCATCAGTCTCAGGGTTGAAGGCGGAGCTAGGTCGTAAGGTCGTCTTTAAGCGCTCACTAAGCCGTCTCCAGAAGTGTAAACGCTGATCCTCGGTTAGAGATGATAGAGTCAGGTGCGCCGTGGAGTTTGTAGACATAGTGCAAGTAGGAATCAACTAATTCCTCAGTCTCTAGGCCAACCACTGGGATGAAGTGGTGCATCTTGGTAAGCCTGTCTACTACCGCCAGGATATGGTGATAGGTTCTCCCGTTCCTAGAGCAGGGGGGAGATCAACAACATGGTCCATTGATACATCAGCCCAGGCGCGCATTGGTAGTTCTAGGGGCTTCAGGGTGCAGAGCGGGGGCTCTTGGACCGGAAATAGAGCTCACAGCCTTTGACAAAGTCCTTTACGAATTGTGACATTCCAGGCCACCAGTAGGTCCGGATGGGTAGGTCCACGGCTTTGACACGTCCAGGGTGGCCGGCCGTGTGCAACAGTTGTACGGAGGGCAGCATGGTCAGAGACAAAGAGACGGTCACGGAAATAGATTAGGCCATCAACAACCTTACATTCTGACTTATCACAGCATAGGATCTTCCGTATAGGTTTTGGCCAACGGCGTATGGCGGAGTCTTGTAGTACGGCTAGCATGGCTTGCGTCATTGTATCATTGTCATAGGCATCTCGTGTTGGAACGGCCAAGGTTTGTGACAAAGACTGGTATGATCTCTGCATGTACCCCGATGGTCATGCGTATCGTGAAGTAGTGTGTCACTATAGAGCCGTCAGCTAGGGTAATTACTAGTGGTGTATATGTATGTATAGTATATTATTATTATTATTATTTAATCAAGAATTAATGTCTGTATCCAGCCTTTCGGCTATGACAGACAACCCGCCTCACTGCGCAGGGCTTTTGGGCCATAGTGCCCTCCTTGATATGTTCCTTTTCCTGCCTCTGCAGGCTACCCGTCTATACTCCCTCTCCTTCCACCTCCTCCAGGGCCTCCAGTCCCCACTCATCGTTTCTTCCGGCCTCGTCTACCTGCCCTTGACCTATTCGAGGACACCCTACTGTTGTACTTGCCAGAAACCGTAGGATGGCCCCCGAGGCTTTGGGATTTCCAAATAGCCGGGCCTCAGGGCTCTCTTCTACCCTCGACGGTTCCTATGTACAGTATATAGTAGGGCACTATTTGGCGCCGGAGGGCGTAGGGTCTTTGGACGTGCGAGAGGTTTTACTGCAAGTTGGAATTTATCGACAACTTCTGTTTGGTCAGCGAAAGCGAGGGCGGTGGAGCCACAGTCAATCAGACTCGTGGTTGGAAAAGAGGTCTGGGGAAAAGGAGTGCACGGGTCAGAGAGATGAGTTTTAACAAGGAGAGAGTCTGTATTGCTAGATAGGGAACGTAGTTCCAGTGGGGTATCATCTAGTAATACATTCCTGGTGAATTCATTCTCGTCCGGGTACAACCCCTGGAAGCGGCTTAATCCAGAGGTTTGACTTTTTCCTGATCAGATAGAGTAGTGTTCTGGTTGAGGGTCTCGTCAGTGGTACTAGCAGTCTCAGATGATACTTCGCCTCAGATTGAGCCTTGCTGTAAGGCACGTAGCTGAGGCGTAGTAAACTGAGGTGGCATTTGGTTATAGGGCATCGCCCAGTTCTGTGGCTGGTTCCGTTGGGCCTGGTTCCAGTTCTGCCGAGGCTGGTTTTGCTGGGCCTGGTTCTGCTGGGGCTGCTGGGGCTGGGGACAACCATAACCATGATTACCATTGTAATTGCTGCGGTAACCGCCTCGGCCACGGCTACAACTACCAATACCATTTGGTTGGGGGTTGCGGCGAGGCATGGGAATTGGATCAATCTCACGGTGGTGGTCTCGAGCAAAGTGTCCTGGCTGACCGCATACTATGCATAGGTTATTGTCGGTTCTGTGTCTGCGTTCAGCATCGGAAATGCGTATACAGTCAAGGTCCATTGGGTCAACAGGGTCGGCTTGGGCTGGTCGCTGTGGTTCGGGGCGTGGGGTATTCATATTTTGCAGCTTGTTGATATGCTCTTTTTGCTGTGAATTTCTTGCAATACTATTAGTGATGTCACTCCAGCCAGAGTAGTTATCTGCAGCTGGTAGGGTAATCTGGTTGTCGATTACATTGGTGATTGCTTAGACGCTTACGTAGCATATCAACTTTAGACCAGTTATCCAACAGTGCTTTATTTGCCAAGTGGTCAAAGTCGGCTTTAAAGTCACCATAAGCACGTTTCTCCTAGAATAGCGTGTCGGGCGTGTTTTTGGCGGACTGGGTACCGTCAAGCAAGATGTACCGTGTATCGAGGGTTTTCCACAGGGCAGTGGCATTGGGCCAAGTCCAGGCAGCTGGGTTTGTCGGGTTAGAGTTCATTTTCTGCACATCATCTTTCACAGCATCCCAGGCTCTACCACTCAATTCGCTTGTAATGAAGGTCAAGACCTCAAAGACGGATGGGAAGCAGGCGGCATCGACAGCAAGGATTTGCTCAATTTTCGTCTTCCACCGTTCATAAGATGCTTGGCGTTTAGCAGTATCCTGCTGACCAGGGCTAAATTTATCTGGACAGGTCATGGTGCGGCGAGGTTTTACGGGCACGGTAGGCGTGAACTGGGCAGGTGTTCCATTTGTAGCTGTGTATACGCGGGCTTGGAGATCCGATTTTTCCTCAACCAGCTTGTTGATGTGGTCCGTGTACGGGCGAATTGAATATTACTGCTTGTCTGGTGGTTATTCAACTCAGAAATCCTGTCATTAAGTCTGGTATTATCGGTGATGCGTGTCTCAAGCTCCTGTTGCTTTGTCTCGAGTCTTGCATGAAGTCTTGCATGAAGTTTGTCGGTTTGCCGTCAGGCGCGAGTAAGGTCAGAATCGAACTCATGTGTGTTATTGAGGAGCCTTTCCACATATGCAGACTGCTTGCCCAAGGACTGGTCGAAGCAAGTAAGCAAGTCGCAGAACATAGCTTTCTCAGGACCATCCTGGGAAGTGGCGATCGTAGGAAGGAGAAGGGCAGGGTTACTGTCTTCAGAAAACGTGTAATCTTGGGCACAGGCAGCTAGATTAGGCCACGTGTGGCGGAACGCTTCGAAAAGCTGTTCCATTGCAGTAGGTTGTGGAGCGTCTCCCATGATTGCAGGTAGGTGTGTTTCGTGGGCTCGCTGGGTTTCCTCTGGGTTTCTGGGTCTTTGTCCGGGTGGGTGTAACGTAGTCTTGAAGATCAGGGATGAGCTGGTCTTTACGTTGGTCGGGGATCTGGGGATCTGAGCACGGGAATCTAGGCACGGTCTCGGAGATCAGGGATAAGCTGATCTTCACGTATCTGGGCACGGCGGGGATCTGGACACGGTCTCGGGGGTCGGGGATAGGCTGATCTTCACGTTGGTCAAGGATCTGGACACAGTGTTACAGGACTCTCGGAGGCAGGGATTTCTCGCGGAGATTCTTCTGTGCGTCGGGTCGCGTCAAGAAGCGTCGGGAATCAGGGGAACAGGCAGGCAGGAAAATTGTGTTGAACAAGATTTGCGACGGGACGCAGTTAGATGATAGCTCAAACTGTTATAGAACGAGAATCAACTGCTATGGAGAGAGAAGGGAGAAAGAGAGAGGACTCCGGAGGGGTGTGGCACGTGACCATGACTAATAAGGCACGTGACAGGAGTGGACTTGGTGCCTTCTTTGCCATACCACTAGGCGAACCCTCGCGAATCTGGTGAGTAAAGCGCCGTATCGTTTTCGAGTCGACTTCTAACAGGGCAGATGAGCCTGTCGCGGCCGTAAATAGCCGTGATCGGTGCATTTCAGCTTCTGTGGGATCGACTTTTCTAATAACTATTCTGGGATCGAAGGGCTGAGTCCAACACGGCCATCCACTTCTAACGTTTTTTTGGGAGAAAGCCTTGACACAAGCTGGCCAGAACAAACCAAAAACCCTCTCTTTGAGAGTAATCGTTTTGCTTGGCTTTTGAACTGCCATAAATTAAGTTCTTGGGCATAGAACTGTGATAATGACCAAAAAGACATCCAAAGGTTGAAGCCGAGAGGTTGAGTGAGGAGGGAACACTGCAACTCGGTGTTCCGGGCACTAACCGAGGAATCGTATGTTTACGTAGCTTCCGTGCCCATTAAGGATAAGCATACGGTAATTCCTACCCTGGTGAGCTTTTGCCTTAGAATAGCGATTAAATACCGTTCGTTGTAAGCCACTCAACCTTCAAATCGTCCAACTAGCGACGGAAGAAGCAAAGTACGCCTTATCGTAGATCAATGTTGGGGGAATCTAGGCACCATCCATGCAAATTGACCCTATGCACGCAACCCACTCCCGGTTACTGCTCCGGAGAGTAAACCTTGGTAGAAGGCTTGCTTTGAATAGATTGTCTTAAGCTTCCGAAGGACTCCGATGAGAAATCCTTTCTCGTCCATATTATAGGTATTTTTTTTTCAGGGACTTCGTACTGGTCTATTTTTTTCCGAATCTATCGATTCCTTAGCATAATCCAAAAGCAATTCCGAAGTACAAACTGTGATGACCCAAGCCCAAAGCATAAGTAATGGATTCGTTGTACTAAGCTAAGGGGCGATCGTACAAGAATCCAAAGGCAAAGAAAGAAAGAAAGGAAAATAGAACGTAGGCAGGGAATACAGGACATATATACAAGTTGTGAGTCATTATAGGCCCCCAGACTATCTGCCCTTTGGTGGCATAGACCCATCATCTTTGGGAAGCTGGAATCAAGCCTGCTCTATGGCGCTTAACAAAGTCTCGAGGCCGGTCCTTTCCCACTTGAGTTTTAGCGATATCGAAGACAAAATTATGGACCATTTGTACTATAGGCGGAATGCCTCGGATCGAAAGTTCATTAAGATAATCGATAAGAACCGTTTCTTGGGCTGGCGACAGTTTACACTTATATAATCTGTCTGCCTCATGGGTCAACTTGACTAGAACTTGATTAGAATAACATTGGCTGACTAGGACTTGACTAATCATTGCGAACGCCGCAGACGAGCAGTAGTAGTTTTTTAATGGATCAAGTAGATCCTTTATATGCCAACCGACAGCCATAGACATTAGATGAGAACATCGAACTGATTCAACGAAAAGAAGAAAAGAAAAAAAGGGCATTAACTTCATCCCTGTTGACTTATGACTGTGATGACCCAAGCCCAAAGCATAAGTAATGGATTCATTGTAATACGCTAAGGGGCGATCGGTACAAGAATCCAATGGCAAAGAAAGAAAGAAAGAAAGAGAAACAGAACTTGGGAAGGGAATACAGGACATATATACAGGTTGTGGGTTATGTGACCCATACCCGAGCCTATCCGTCAGAATGATTGACGCATTTGTGACTCCCAAAGCTCCGCGCGTTTTATCTCAGCAGGTATCCTCATTTTTTAATTTAAATAACGCCGATACAAAGTTGCAAATTCTGCCGGATCATTTCCAGAGAACACAATGTCGGCTTCTGGTGGAGTGGGTTGGCAGAGAAAAGTTTTTTGGAAATCTGAAAGTCAAAGGCGCTCCGGTAATTGTGTTTGGCGTAATTATACCAGTAGCACCTGGACGAATGATAACTTGTTGAATCATCCCAGGAACTGGATTACCTGGACCTGCTCTTGTTCTTGGTCTTCTTGGTAGTGGAGGCACACTCTCCCATTTCTCAAAATGTAAAGTTCTGGTGTAAGATTATTGAAATGATAATGATGTTTACCTAGTCTCCAGAGGCTGTAAGCCACCATCTTGCGTCGCCTCTGAGAGCTGATAATGATTCAGGAGCCCCAGCCTTAATAACGATTGTAGGAAAGCCAGTCGCTTTCGTTCTAGGATAAGGGTTAAAGCTCGTATCGCCTTCTTTACTAGATTGACGGCCAGGATATCTTGCATCTGAGTTCTCTTCGCGGTACTTCCATTTGTATAGCCTTAATCAAGATTTCATCACCGAAATCACAATATGCCACTTCATGGGGCACTCCTGCCATCAATTTGACAATCATCAGTTCGCAATCCTCAAAATAAGTAACTCTTGTAGACTTTCCACGTCGATTATCGATTTCATGCAATGAATCTCGTGTGAAATATTACTGAAAACAAGATATTTGTAATGCACGAAGCTATATAATGGACTAGGACACAATGTTGAGTATACACTCAGCATTTCTATGGCCTTTTGGTCGAGTGGTGCAGCCTATATAAAGGCCTAGCGGGTGCGCATTACAATATTGTTCCACCGAGGCTCCGGCTATCAATTTTCCTGATCCTGTTTCAATATTGTCTAGCGCCTGATCGACATTTTCAGATTGGATAACAGGAACATGCTTCAAGCTATATTTAGTAAGAATCTCTGCCGCACGGGAGAATGATTCTAGTGTTGTCGGAGTCAGAGTCGTTGTGGAATTCGATGTTGTGGTAGACTTCAATGTGGTACTGCGAGTGTTCGATATCGATATCGACATTGAAATGGCATAAAAAGGGCTTGTCCTGTTTCCTGTGTCCCTCCAAACAGTCGCCATTGTGTTTCGCGACGGCCAAGACGCACACGGCTCAGGAGAATTAGAGAACTGTTGGAAATACGGGAAAGGACATTCTGTCCTTTCTTTGAGACAGGATGAACGGATTGCGGGGGACTCAAGAAAGAGTGCTGAAGATAGAAAAGACGGCTGGGAATGAGGACGCTTTCCGTGCCAAGAGTGTCAGCATACGCTCTAGTACTAGCCCGGCCCCCTTCTCTACAAAGAAACTCGAGCTGAAGCCTAGGGTGGCTCCCCGAACTACAAGCCTAAGGCCCTCGAAGGTCTTGCGGTTTGATGTGAACGGGTACACTCATGTACAGAAGATTATTAGCCGCATCTAGGATCCTTGTGTGCTGCTTACTTAGTTCGCTACTTTTAGTTGACTAAGTTCCTAACTCAGCCGATTAGGATAACTAAGTAGAGACTAACAGCAACTAATAAACTAACTGAGAGCAAGGCTGGCGTCGAACGATACTGGCAAAGGTAGGCCATCTGTGGTTGCCGTATGCTCGGGATAGTTCAATACTAACTTACGTAGAGTATCTACTCTTGGAGGACGAAGCGATCTACATGAACATTTTTGTGATTGGACGCACAAGATCTCGGGAGAGAAAGCTCTTCAATCGTACGATGAATACTGGCGACGCCTTTATCAATATTTCGGCCTGTTTGCTCGGCGGTGTCCGTGAACAGATGCGGCAAGTACACTCGCCATTCTCTGATCCCCACATATCCAATGCGAATTCAGGCAATAGTTTCTCTAGCGTGCATTTCCTGCCAACCGCAAGATCTCCAGGCATATGAAGAAGAGCACACTGGACGTAGGTGTCTTTTGCATCATCTACCGCCATCATTGGGTGCAATTCGACGGAAGCATGATCATGGTGCTGATAGGTAAGGGCTTCTGTCTGCATCCCTGGGATATTTATCTATTCCTTCGCTAAGCATTTTTCTCAAGACTAAAGTTCTTTATGCACGGGGATTATCAGCTGGCATACTGCCCCATCGCCCAAATTATCTCGTTAGCTTTTCGCGACGAAGCTTTCCTCAATACCGTATTAACAACTAATATGGCGACTCCGAGTTCCGAAACTCAGCCGGTCACTCGCCCTCTGGGTGGAAGCCGGAAAAGCTAGCCTTCCCCTCTATCGGCGCGTTGTGCAGACCCCGTCCGGCTATGAAGTTCTCAAATTTCTGCCGACTCAAGCCGACAAGCGCTTAGAGATCTAGGCTGGGATGCTGGTTTCGAGTATGAACTTGGTCACTACAATTACCGGCGCTGGACTGCAAATGAAGCTAATCGTATGTGCCTCTCCGTTGAACGAATTTTTGCTCAGACATCTACTTTTGATGGCAGAACCATTCAGTATCTTTTCAATGTATCTAGCTCGCTGTCAACAGGGAACTTTACTAGCCGCTGGCCAGGAGCGGAAGAGGGTCCTGGGCCAGTCCGGTAACGGGGCTCTTGAAAGGCACTGCCAATCAGAGTTTGTCCAGCGGGGCCTTCGGCATGTTGTCCTTCTCCGGCCCATCCCAGGAAGGTCTCCTTTGGTGAGCAGGAAGCATGCTCAAGAATAGGGATTCAAGAATAGGGATCTCCCGTGCAGCCTTACCGACGAGCAGTGACGTGCTATTCGTCAACATCCTAAAATCTTAGAACTTAGACGAGAGAGAGGGAGCTGTATGAGGAGATGTGTTCCCTGGCTAGTACTCTATAGAACGCGCGGGAGCCTTTCCCTCACCTATATCAAAAACCTGAAGCAATCAAGAAGTAGCTCCCTAAATTAAGGAAGACCCTACAGAACAACACCCAAGAGCCGTGATGTCGAGGATGTCGACAGCTCCGATGATGGGGATTTGGAACTTCTCATCCTGGAATACGACTTTTTTGAGTGGGCTGGCTGTTGGGAAATTTCCACGGCCCTGAAGCGGAGAGCTTTGATGAGGAGCTGCTTGCACGATGTATCTAGGTTACCAAGCACATGGTTAGCTCTGCGAGCCAAATCGGCAGGGCAACCCGAGTCAATTGGGATATTGATGATGATAGTGAACTTGAGAAGTCGGAAGCACCCTTACCCATGGAAGAGGAATCTCTGCAGTGTCTGACGGATCTTTGCATTATTTGTTGCGGTCTGTCTCGCCGTCCAGCGTCTAATTTTTCTCCGCACAAATTTCCTCCAAGCGAAAAGATTCTCTCCGTCGCTCCTCATCTCGCCCATGTACACGATAGGACCGGCTGCATCTGGGTAGCCGGCTGTGATGTCCCCAAGTTCGCTGAAATCGCCGAATTCTTGACCCATCATGGTTGTGAACGTGCACGCGCATGATGTCAATATTAAACTAGAATATCTTCCAAACGGACCTCGGGTTACTAGTATGCAGCGATGCTTCATCTATTAACATCTCAGACGTTTCCCTAAAATCAGATGGTTGTTCAAGAACTGACACTTCCGCTTCCTCCATTGGCTCTGAGATGGCAAATATCGACCCATGCTTGATGGAACCCTACACTGCCACCATCACGAAGCCTCTGCTGTATCAGTCAAAGAGATTTCAATCCCAATGACGGTGTGGGAGAGATTTGCGTATCGCACTGGTCTTGTAACTTAACTATAATATTTGTTGGAACCCTCAGCTTGGGTTTTCCGGTTTGTTTGCTTGTTTGCTTTTTTTGCCCGTCCATACCGGAATGTCTATCCATGTGTATAGCTAGCCTTAGAGATACATACAAAATATATACCTACTATACTTCAAGTCTCAAGATTCACTACCCGCCAGGATATTCAGAATATAAGGATCCAATGTTGTGCTCAAACTCACAATGGTGGGGTTACGCCAGGCCTTCTTGAATTCACCGATTGCTGGAGCTGAGTGTATTCGAAAATTTCCGCCAAAATGGAGGGAGATTTGAGAGGCTTCTGAACGCCGCAGCCGTTCTTACCACCTAAGAAGAGCTTCCTAACAAGACTTCATTCCATTTCGCTTTTGTTCTTGCCTGTTGGAGGTTCCGTCTGTAGAAGTTTGAAGAGGCGGATCAATTGGATCAGCCTACTTAAATTACTATATTAATATAAGATCTCAAACTTGTTGATATTTTATATCAATTATTACTAACTGATTTTAGGGTCTTCTGTTTGTAAGTATTCTAAACATTGTCTTCTGTCTGTAGCTGTTTTGAAGATTCGTAATCCTCTAGCTCGATATCTGTGCTTTATTCAAAGCTAAGTGATGTGAAATTGGTGTGATAAAAGGAGGTTAATGTGAATGTTTCTGTTACATTTCTATCATTTCTATCACCGTTCAGGAGTATGCTATCCGAATTGTGATCTTGGGCGGAAGGAACAAAAAGAGAACAAAGATGCAAAGGGAGGAATCAGTTTAGTAGAAGGATTCCGAATTATTAACCTTGATATTTAAGAGGGACCGTACGAAGACCATCACTCCCGCACTATAAGTAGATAGAAAAGGAGGATGTAACATCACTTACCCCCATCAGGAATAACAGAACCCCCTTATCACTTTCCTTCCCTTTCCCCCTTTCTTCTCTTTAGCTTAGAGGTCTCATGGGTAGGGAATATACTTAGGTTTGATCCCTAGAAGATTCTATCTTATCACACAGCGAGAGAGAAGCAAGCTACCTAATATTTGATCTCAGCTCTTACCTTCGTACCTTACCACTACTATTATTACAATCGCTGATCCTGCCTCTTTGAGCTCTACTATCGATCCACACATTAAACCAACCCAAAACAAGAAACAGCCTGTCCACGTTTGGTAACTGTCAGCGGACAGGTCCCTGAATTATAAATGAAGATAAGACTCTCTCCATAAGGTATTAGATTGGACTTTAGCTACACGGCTGTCCTACCACTCCTTCGGTCCCAGAGCACCGATGGAGTTCCCGTGGAACGCTGACAATAACGACCTGATGGTGGGCTTCATCAGTGATCTTTGGCAGTGTCGTTCTGTTGAAACCGGACGAACGACATGCGGATACCTTACTTAAGGAGATAGGTTACCTAATATTGCAGGGGCTAGCCTGAAAGGGATCAACGGATCGGAGATTCTGTATTGTAACTTACATGTACCTATCATGGTATGATAGTACCTTACCTATGTATAATGTATGTATCAATATGTATAATGTATGTAGGTATGATACTACATATCCAGGTCATTGAGGTACTGTATTACCTACATACCGTATCAGGGGGGTTGTATGAACGATTTCCATTCTCTCCAAGCGGCAACATATGAGATATATATTCTATAGACAATTAATTCCCTCTGGCCCGCCCGGAATATTCTTATACAAATTACATGTCATGTGGTTTTGGTTCTTCGGCGCGACACCTTGAGTTTATAGATCATGACCAATCGATATTCACGCGCACCTTCAGCAAGTAGCACATCAACGGTAGCCACAACATCTACTACACAGACCGCAGCATCGACGGCGTCTACCTCAGTGCCGGTGTCTATTGGTACAAGTTCATATTCCAACGCGCATCCTCGAACTGGGTATTCCGTCATGGGGCCAGCTTCGGTACGCCGGACTCTTTTCCATCACCATCTCAGTCGGCGGCCTGCATCCGCAACATCCTCAACCTCCGCGCCCTCCACAGTCGGGGTAGGTACTAGCACTTCGAATAATTTGGATAACTCCAGGCCTGCCTCTGTTTCCGCCACGGCGGTTTCGGCTCCAAACTCTCGATCTGCCGACAGCGGAGACATAGTGCCAAGGGACAAGAATGGCAATTACAAGATTGATATTCCCATCCTGCCACCAGTGATGATGGGTGACGGTGGTGATGAAGCGGGAATGGAAGATATTGAGGATGCAAGGCCTAATGCCGAGTCAGGAAACACCGGCGTTAGTGGCTCTGCTGCGGAGACTGATCTCGGTGGAAGGGAGAAGGAGAGTAAGTAGGTCGTAAACCACGAAATTGAGAAACATGAGACTGATAAGACCTCAGAGATTGAAGCAAGTTTAGTAGAAATGATGTATCGCAACCGCAGTAGACAGCTAAGCAGTGAGCCAGCTGGTAAGTCAAAAATTGACCTTAATCCTCCCCTCATTTGTCCCGGCATCCTACCCTCTTAGATCGGGTCTATCACCCTAGACAAAGGACAGAATATACCATTTGGACGAAGAATATGGCCTAATTGTGCATAGAAATCCTTAATCTCATTCACCAGCGTCTCCGAAGCAAGGTGGCAGCTTTGGATGAGGACAATTGGATGTATGAAGTCGAGGATGATGTTAGAGTTTGATCACGCTGGCTTTACAAATCGTCAACGTGCGATCCGGACATTTTGGGCTGCGCCAACTTCATGATGCATATCAACTCTGTTCAATCTACAAATGATCTACGTTTCATGGGCCATCTTTGGCTAATCGAGTTCCATGCTTGATGGCGCCTCAACCTTCTTCGATGACTCCCTCATTTGCGATCCCGGTCTCGGATTCCCTCTACCTTGACCGCTCCCAAAGAACATGCTACCCATCATATCGAAGAGTGGGTTGCTTTGCTTTGGTGCCTTAATACCGAAATAGATATCCGCTATACGTGTCAAAGCGTCATCCCAGATCCCGACCTCTTGGATTTGCACCGCATAGTGATTTGTGAGCTCCCTGAAAAGATCGGGCGTCCCACGTTGAATCGTAAGGAGTAGCAAGTTTATGAAGTTCACTAAAGGGAGCAGTGGGTACACGCGCACATCCAAGCTAGCGCTGCTCACTTCTTGCGGGAGAAGGGAAGGGTTTGAAGAAGACAGTCGCGTGGTGAAAGCTAGGAATGCCTTATTGGCATTACGAAAGTTGCCAGCGAGGAGAAATGGGAAAACTGCACGAGATGCGTAAACAGCCGCTGTGTGTGGATCATCAAGGGTGTACCACTCGAACTCGAGTTGTGCTAAGGTCTCGGCAGATTCAAAAGTCCCGAGCGCGAGATGTTTTTCTGCCTCATATGGCACATTTTCTAATTACGATGTGAATGTAAGAAAGAATCATTGAAATCTCCATCGGTTAGCTCTGTTAACGTACCTTCAGCATATAAAGAGCCGGCAGCATGGTGCAAGTCAGGGTCACCTCTCTCTAGGGGCCCGAATCGCGCGCTCCAGCTAATTGTTTCGCTGATGAACCTCTTCCTGGAAGGCTCTTCTGGTGGAAACTCCCCCAGTAGCTCTATGAGACGCTCTTTAATATGTGATATCGTTAGTAACCATTCGGAAAATTTCTGTATGGTACCTCTATGCCTTTCTCTAATCCTCCAGATGTGAACGGCTAAGGAATATGCCGATTGGGTAATTTGTTGATTAGCGACGGAAAGAGAGGATATGTCGACTCACTTTTCCTGGTCCTGGCTTCTGCATCATCATTAATTACCCATTCCGCCTTATTATAAACCTCTATCACCAACATAATAGCCAGATCGCCCCCACTGGCAGATGCACCCTGTTGAGATCCTGCCCTTAGTAGAGCTGTGGCTCCCCCTATGAGAATATCCGCCGCAGCATCATAATTTGATTGTTTTAGGTAGCGTGCAGCGATGACACGAAGCTGCTGGTGGGCTTCATAGTATGCGCCAGCAGCAATTCTGGAGAATAAGACTTTTAGTTTCCTTTCATAGCTCCGTTATGGAATAGAATAGACACTGGTATACTTTTCTTGCTGGCGAGCAACTGTCTTGTCTATCCGTGAGGTCATCGTGGGCTCCCCTTACCACCTCACCGTTCCGCACCAGAAACTCGACAGGCTGGAGCTGTTCACACCAAATATAATAACCGCCCTTCTCGTTGCTTGCTTGGGTTGTTTTCCTTTTCCTTTCTTTCTTTCTCTTTATTCTTCTTTTGGACCGATCCGGGGATTATGGTGAAAAAAGTGCGTTGAGTTGGAGTTGGGTGGTTCCCCTTGCGTATAGAGGAAATAGTACGAGTATGGTGGCGGACACTCAAGAGCATAGCAAAGTGCACTCACCAAGGCACGTTATTCAACGCAACGCAACGTAACACCACCCCACCACATGTAAATTATTTTTAGAGAATATAGAACTGTAGATAATTGCTGTCAAAGTAAGGCTATAGAAAAAACCATACGTGGGAACTGCAGGCATTCGCTTGAATAAGTGATCCCTTACGGGAACTAAACTAGTTTAGGAAGGCGGTTAGTAGGCGGTGTATATTTTTCCGTACTAAAACGATACGGAAATGTGTCACACAATTACCACAGCTGTTACCATTTGTATTGACCATAGAAGGTGTCCTATAGTTTTCGATATGATATATAGTCTGTATTATTATCGTTACATTGTATTTCCAATACAAAATACGGGTAGATTTTGAGTATCGTCACATACAAGCTTGTGGCTTCGGTGACATGATTACTCATCGACTTATCCAGTCACCTGGTTTTGTGTTGAACTCAGTATATATATTACGTAAGTAAAAAAACATCGTATCATAGCATCACGTGTATACTCCTGCACAGATAATAACATATACAATTTAACCGTTCTTCCATACATCGCACTCCCTCTTCTTCTTCCCAAATCATGCCTGGCAGAAAAAAAGCACCAATTGGGAGCGGCGAGGCAGAGAAGCCAGACCTCCGATGGACCAATGTCATAGAAGACGCGCTCTTCAATGCTTTCCTAGAGCAGCACACCAGCCGGAAGCGTGTAGACCTGGGTTGGAAACCCTGGGGGCCTATAATGGAGGCAGTACAAGTTGTGTATGAAGGACCGTTGGTCATCACAAAAACGCACTGCCAGACCAAAGAAGGATGCTATAAAAATCACTTTAAGGATCACCTTTTCATCCGAAAGTTATCGGTGTTCACCTGGAATGAAGATCTTGGCGTCTTTGAGGCAGCACCGGGGCTTGGGACGAGCTTTTCAAGGTAGATTCGCTCTCTGGCAGGTAACAAATACTAATAATCTAGTCTATATATCTTTTATTAAAATATCTCAATGTTAGACGAGGCCTTCATGCCGCTGGAACCGCCGAAGCAGACTCAAATATCTTGATGTACTCTATGAATTGTATTACACGTCACTCGCAACTGGCTGAGATGCGATCTCCCTTCAACGGCCGGAACATGTTCAAGCGGAGTCCAACCAAGATCCTACATATGTCGACACGTCGCTTGTACCCAACACCGGTGTTTCTCTAACGCCAATACTGACCAATGCCATATCTCCATCCCCAGTGCCACCCAGTGGCGCCTCACTATCTCCATCTTTTCCCGAGACATCAAAGGAGAAGGAATCTCCAACACCGACGCCCGCACTCCTTGCCGCACAGCGAAAGCGACGGCGCGGCAGGGAGGAATCTCTAACACTTAACAAAAGAACTCGAGGTGAGCAGACAGTGGACGGACTAAGAATGCTCGCGACGAGGCTTGAGGCGGCGGAAATTGCTATGCGGGGTCCCATGGATAAGGTCTCAGAAGTTCTCGGTGTGTTATTAGGCGACTTCACTAAAGAACCAAGAAAGCTTTCATCGGATGATATGCAGATAGCGATTGAATTCCTTAGTTCACCCGATAAAGCAGCTATCTTCCCCTCTCTTAACCGAAAGGGTGCAGAGGAACATAGAGATCGATGGCTCGAAAGACAAGCGGGAGTTTACACACTATGAGAAAGAATGTATACAATAATGGAGTGCTTCTTACTATTACTAATACAAATACTCACGAAGCCTGAGCCCTTTTATACGAGGTATTCCTCCAACATCAGATCTGCAATTTGATCTCTTCGTGCGGTTATTTCACTTGATTCAGGCTCATCACCCAGTGGTTTTGTGCAGATTCCTTTTCTCCGAGTTGTTGTTGTATTGTCAAGAAATTGGCAAGACCGGCAAGGGTGATGACTAGACAAATCTGGGTAACGGTAGTAGTCGGAATTCTAACTTCCGCTTTATCACACCAAATATTTGCTCGATTTCATTTCAGAGAGAAGCATGCCACAGATTGAAAAATTCCTTTGTATTTTCCGGAGTCTGTCCCGAGTCTCTATTCTGTCAAGTGATATCCAACGCTTCTATAAGAGGCTAAAACAAACTCTGTACAGCCTGTGAAGAGCCAGACCTAGACTGAATGCAAAAGGATGGATTGCCCCAGTAGGGCGCTAATACACTAGAATACTAAGTACAAGAGAGAGAAAGGAAAGAGAAAGGGCTTCACCTCAATGGTGGTGAAGATCTAAACACGGCGGAGTGCCTAACCGGAGGTAGAAGGCGGTGCCGGATGCCAGAATGTGACCCAAGGCAAGGTTCGTCACACAGCCAGTATTTTCCTCTTTGATGTGTGAGACCCGTGCCAGTTTGTCCATCTTGAAGTACGCGTCCACTGTGTGCAGACCCTTTCCCCGCTGAGATCTGAACTGCAGTTAAACATAGGCGGGACTTTTTGCGATAGAAATATATAAGCAATCTTTGCCACGTGACTCCTGACTAGTCAACATGATTACATAGTCACCTATTTGGTCAACAGGTGTCTTGGCATGCCGAGTCACTTATGACTAAGCAATCAGTCAGCGAAGCAGATGAACCCATGTAGAAAACTCCGAGGTAGGCAAGAAATTCAATATCCATTCTCACAACGCTCCTATTTTACACGGACAATTAGGCAACTACTTGCAATATCCCCGCTTGAAAAACACTGTAAATAAGTCTCAGGTCCAACATCCAGAAGATGGGAAGCTTCTCCCGACCTCCCAGGCTTATTCGCGAGACTAATTATAGGGAAGAAACGCGGCCGTTGTCACTGCCATACTTCATTTCTTCTAATCTAGTACTTATTATCTATGCTGTTTCTCCACATACTAGAGAACTAGCCTAAGCTATGAGCGTGGCGGTTTTTAAGATCCTACCGGTGGAACGCTTTGCGGATTCCAATGCAGCCATTCGCCGTCCAAGGGTGGGTATTATCTAGATGAATCGAGTTTCCCCCGGAATGGAGGTCTTACACCCGTTCAGGAGATTGCTTGTTTCTCCTACGATGAAGAGCATCATTTTCGACTCGATGATTCATCTCTGCGCTATTATTATCCGCCGTGTTTGCCTGCGGACTTAAGCCGCGGCTTTGATGCTTTTCAACAACTAGATGACGCTGCAGATGAGCACCTAGATGCCCTTCTAGATACTATAATAGCACTAGAGCAAAAGAACAGTACTAAATGCGAAGTCGACATCATAACTTGGAGAGGAATGATGACCAAAGTATGTTAGATGAGCTGCGAATAGAAAAACCGAATAAGGGGATATGAGTATTCTAGGTGGCTAACTATGATGAAATAGATCTTGACCGCGCCATATGATAGT
This sequence comes from Pseudotulostoma volvatum, assembly GCA_019804575.2. Taxonomy (NCBI): domain Eukaryota; kingdom Fungi; phylum Ascomycota; class Eurotiomycetes; order Eurotiales; family Elaphomycetaceae; genus Pseudotulostoma; species Pseudotulostoma volvatum. The sequence goes on from JAHQZX020000635.1 coordinate 46,056, forward strand.
TTGAATGGGTGCGCAAAATGCTTTAGCATTTTGTCTGCCATCAAGTTAACAGGTTCTTAGATTCGAAATGAATGCAACGCTCTTCCAAGTGAGTTACCCTCCTTCGACTACACTGAATTAGGTCATCTAACTCCCATTCTTTAAAGGGCACTATGTACGTTACTTTAACCAGGCTTCAAAACGAAGTAATATTCCTAATATATGGTTCACTCATAGCTTCATCGAAGAGAATAATGCCTATAAACACGAACAAAGAGCTTACCAAAATCAAAGGAACGTGCCCGGAATGGCATCACAAGACCTGATGGCGTATTGGGGTATGTATACCGACTGCCATTGATCAAGCACCATGGGTTGTGAATTTAACATAGGATATACTACAGGCTATAAATTCGAAACATTGTCGGTCATACCTGAGACATGGGATGCAACACCTCGCAGAGTGATCGAAGATCGCCCTAATAAGATAGTAAACAACAAGGCCCAATACTGTTCGGTTGTTCGTACTGGAATAGGCAAGGTTAGGCTGGTCATTGGCGGAGAGGTTGATGCTAGTATGTTAAAACATAAAATTCTATCATCAGATTGCCCATGTTCATTCTTAAAAGAAAATCAGCTCCCTTTACAGGTACTAACTAAAAATTATCAGTCTGGGACTGCAAACCCGACAGAAAAGAGGATCCAATAAACTGGGTTGAATTGAAAACCACTGCTGAAATCTATAATGACCCGGGTATGGCCAGGTATGAGAAGAAGCTGCTTAAATTCTGGGCACAATCATTTTTACTTGGCGTTCCGAAGGTCATTGTTGGCTTTCGCAATGAGGACGGCATACTCCAGCGTCTCGAAGAACTCATGACACACAACATCCCGGGAAAGGTCAAACAGAGTGGAACAAGTAGCTGGGATGGTAATATATGCATCAATTTTGCGGCTACCTTTCTTGAGTGTATGCAATGCTATGTTATTTGTAGTTGTGAGGCTCACTGGTTTCAGGGCTCAAGACTGTCGTTATCCAGGAGGGAACATGGCGAATACGTAAGCAAAGGAAATCAACCGTGATTGAGATATTCAAGATTGAGGAGACAGGCCATGGAGACATACTGTCTCCTGCATTTATATCATGGCGGACCACAGCTTGATTCAAATACTCTTTTATTTTCTTGAAGGAATCTCCACTTTCTCTCGTCCAAAGGTCCGTTTATCGATTATGGTTGGAACTCAGATCCTTCCATGGCCTCTGGCGGGCTGATATTGCATGAAAACAAGGCAAAAGAACTTCCACTTGCTCATATATCGTGAGGACATATTTTTCTCGCTAGCCACGTGCTACTGGCTTCTCTCGACTTTCAACCAAGCTTAGTGACCTCCCGGGTGAACTTCCTCATAACTTGTATAGAACATCTTTGATTAACGTGCTTAGTTCAGTGACCCCATAGTATAATAATTCGTTCCTCTATCGGAGACGCCATGGGATCTCCCAAAATTGATATTTTGGCGCTTTCTTCCCGCTGGCTCCAAGTGAACTTGAAGACCTTCCATTGACCGAGAATATCTTAGGACTAGACCCAACCCAAATATTGCTTGAATACGCCCTTATATATTTACTTAAGGCATATATATGTGTACATATATTAACGTTTACATTTAATGTCTATATTCGGCTATGACTATCATTGACAGACCCCCGATCACGGACCTTCTTTGACCATTCTGATGATAGAAGGGATATCAGAAACCCAAGAGCGGAGCCCATAGAGAGTGTATATAAGACATAGATAGATGGACCGGGTGGCCAAGAGGCCGATCGGTGTAGCAATTTATTATTCTTCTTCTTCTTCTTTGACCATTCTCGCTCCTCCCTCTTTCTAGTCTCTAGCGCTCGTCATCTCTCCTGGCCCCATCCACCCTCTTTTGGACACCGTTGTATTTGCCAAGAATCGTAGGATGGCTCCCCAAACAGCCTAGCTTCCGGGGTCTCTTCTATCCTCAACATCTCAGGAATGCTAGCCCTTCTGGGGTCCCGTATACGATCTCTCGCTGCCTGTGTTGTTTCCTAAACCTGACGAGGACATGGCGGACTCCTTCTGTTCTTGGCACCATTGATACGCTTCTGTCTCCTGAGCCTGAGCCTTTCGTGGGTAGCATGGCCCGCTGCTGCCGGGTCTTGCTCCCATCCTGGCTATGCCCCACACGCTTGCGCCGTTCACGCCCTATTCCGAATCGTCTACTCCATCCACCTCTTTCTATACATGTCACCGCCTTTGTCTGAACTTTACGGGAGTAGGCTATAGAAAGTGTTCTTGACTCACTTCGTAGCGATGTGGTACGCTGCCCTTTGCTGCCCAGTTGGCTTTTTCATTTTCCATCTACACAGCAGTGCCCAGGGACACACTGAACCATGACGTCCTCTCCCCAGGTTCTTTAGATCCCTTGCTACTTCATGTGCCTAGAACACCAGGCTCTCATAATTTCTGCATTTATTACGCCCCAAGAGGAAATTCTCAAATTTGCCGGGGGCCCTGATAACTCTGCCATGCGATTCCTGCGCCTGTGTCCATTTTCGGATCATCATAAGCTGGTCTCGGCAGACTCCCCGGGCGGCTTGGATAGCGTCCTCCACAGCTGGTATAATTTTTATCTTGCCTGGAAATGATCCCCCCCAAGCCATCGGAAGCGTCGATTGGTAAGGTTTCGGTGAACCGCCATGCTAGACATTGTCCTAGCGATGTGGCCCCTGCTAAACATATAATATTCTTATTCCTTGCTTTCCTTGAGGAGAGTCAGGGAAGATTAGTAATGTGAAGTATGCGGCGGCACATAGCTTGCTTCTATGTACCACTGATTACGTTGAAGATTTAAGCCCCAGGTGAACGACTAGCGGAACTAAATTTTAAGAAATGGTAGTGAATATGTGGTTATAAAAAGGAATCGGGTGCGCAACACACACGTGCACATATATATATATCATATAGATTCCTAATGCTTGCTTTGGGAAGTATTTTGAGACTGTCGATATTAGCACGGAACACGCATGTCGATGTCGTGGGGAATTAGGACAGACATAATACGTGCTTAGAAAGAGAAGTTATATGAGGGAAGACTCAAGACGGAGTCATCTCGACACGCATAGACACTTCCAAGCTATCCTTTTCAGCATCTTTGCGCCGAAGATATTCTTGATTCCTTGCTCTCCTCTCAGAGGCCTTAATCGCTCTTTTATGGCTGTAGCCACGAATGTGGATGTCCCATTGTTCCGCCCCCATCATAGTTTTATGGCATGTCTCGCATGTGATGCACTTCATTGTCGAGGTAGGATCATCCACCACTGAGGTTGTTTTCTGGTATTGATCCTCTTTCACGCTGAAGGTCTGCTTCGCTAGCTCTGATAACGTCCTAGGATCTGGACATGGTTCATTACTAAGAAACGCCTGTATGATACGTTCGGATGGCTCCGTAATACGTTTCATCCACATATCGATATCGCTATTGTCGAGTATGTAAAGATGGTGGATCATATCCGCGCTCGCAAGGGCATTCCACAGTTTGCTTCGAATCCACTTGATCTGTTGCACTGAATACTGCCGCGTAGATGTTTTAATGGTTTTAATACACGATTGTTTGAGACTCTCGAGCTCCTCCTCACTTAAATTTCCAGAGCGCAAAGCCGAGAAGTATGGCTGCAACTCCTTGAACCCAATCGAAATCCATACGCCTCTTGTTGGCTCAATGGCGATGCCTTGGGATATTTTCTCGGCTAAATTGTCTGACATTACCCGTGCTTCCGAAATCAAACCCCGGTCAATCATCGAGTCGACCCGCGAATCTAGTCGGGAATGGAGCATCTCTCTGTCCCCATGCACCCAAAATAGGAGCGTTCGATATCGCATCCGGTTAGCATGTGAAGTTGAGTTCTCAACGTCGCCACCGTCCGCGGCCGTCACCATCGACTGCTTTTCTAGCCTCTGCTGCGTATAAATCGTTGAAGCAGGTTTTCCAGTTTGGAAGTATATCTCCAATGACCGTCGGATCTTTCTTGTCTCGTTAGGATGCCAACGCTCCGCCATGACAGGATCTACCTCCCTCAATTTCTCTAACATGGTTTCGACTGGCGCATCGAGAATCGGCCAGCGTTCGGATGTAGATCGAAGATAATTTATGCTCTGTGGGCAATATTTTTCGGAGCCGTCGCTGACGAGTACGTCGTTAAAGAGCACCGACTGAGTATAATAGTGAGTACCCCCAACGAGGATAGGAAGCTTCCTCCTTGAATGGATCTCTTTTATGAGTCGAATGCACTCCCGCTTGAAGGTGGCGACCGTCCATGGAGCTTCTTCAAGGCCGATAAAGTCGATCAAATGATGCGGGATTCCGTTTCTCTCCTCAACCGGAATTTTATTCGTGATGACGGGGAAACCATGATACATTTGCATCGCATCGCCATTAATAATTTCGCCATTAAAGCGAGTCGCCAAATCAACCGCGAGCTATTCGGGGCTATTAGCGAAAGTTGAGAGAATTTCTCTGGGTTGGAATGTTATGAAGCAGCATACTTTAGACTTGCCAGTGCCAGTGGCTCCGACAATTGCTATGAGAGGCTCCATAATTGCTAAGCAGGAGGGCGGAAGACAGCGAAGAAAACCGAGCATGGCACGACATAATTTCAAAGCTCAGCCTCCTGTCTGTTTGCCTGTCCTTTAAATTATAGCGTGCAGAAACTCACAGCTATGGATAGACCTCAAGCAATAAGCGTCGACCAAAATACTAGTAGTAAGAGGTCATCGCATTGCCTTAGTACAGAACTTATAGAATATATTTTATCCATGAAGCCATCCTACACACAAAGATACATCTATGTAACCGGTTGCAGACAAATTCATTTATGTGTAGATATATATATGCGGTATAGCCAAAAGGTTTCTTAAGTGGTGTCGTATAAAAGACCTAGCGGGTGTGCATTACACCTTGAACCTAGACGTCAAGTGATCCAGCAACAGTTTTACTTTGCGCAAATGGAAAGGCCTATTTTCCTTAACCCGATTAAAAATCTTTACAGGTTAATTACTGGATAATTGTCAACCAAAAAAAAAGTACACGAGTCTCATCGGGTTTATTACAGTAGCGCGCCCTGCCACGCCTTACTTAGTACAGCATAGTAAGGTGTGGTCGTCTACCGAATGACCGAACGCATCGAATTATCGGCAAGTGAATACAGACCCACTTTAAAATTCATATTCACCTAAAGAATGGTGGCTAGTGCATTCGCAAAGTGGGTCCTATATTCTAATGAATATGGTGCGCCCTTAGTTTTTTGTTTGTCTCGCGGTCATGTGTAAAAGGAGAATCCACTTAGTCGTGCTAGCGTCTTGGCATTCCTGGCAAATATCCAAAAATATTTGCTCACGTAATAAAATTAACTATACCAAAAAGGGTTCCAGTATACATTGTCATATGGAGGAAATTTTTCAGGGCCATACGTTTAATACGATCTCCCGATTGCAGTCCGGCAAAGCCTAAGAGGCCTAAGCTTAGAGAATATGGTGCATACGGGATTGTAGGTGATATTTATGATGGTGAAATCGATGCGGAACGCGGGGTATCATTACATATGTTAGGCTATGTGTTATCTATAAGCGGTTAGACTGTTGTGTCCTTAGTCTCAATTCCCTATCATTAGTCACCGCCTCCGATTAATAAGCAGCAAGGGGTCGGCGTCGACGTTTAACTGTAAGCCCCCTATTCTCTACTCCAAAGGCCTGGCGTTTCTAAATCCCATGCGCCCAATACTAGATGGACTCGTCAACCACCAGTCAAAACAAAAAATGAAGCCCAAACTTCCGAAATAAAGCAATGATACTTCCATAATGATAGTTTTGCAAAGAGATATTTACTATACGGATTTTAATAATAATGATTTTTTATTTTACGAGGGATGTATACTCTGGCTAGTTGGTGGAGACCTTCTACATGTGGTTCAAAAGTGCGCATGCACAAAAGTTATTTGCGGTTTTCCTTGTATGGTGCACAAAAAAGTTCAAGCACACTGAGCCAAACGGAGTTTCCTAAAAGTGCGCACGAAATTTTTGGTGGTGCACTTCGGAAAAAAGTGCGAGCCAAACGGGCCCTAAACTTTCTGTAAGCCAATAGACTCTACCCGGATCAATTTATTCTCCGTCCCAGGTGTGTCAAGTCTTGGCAGCCTCGAACTGGAAAATTATTTACCCGTTGTTTACCCGAGCCGACGTTTTATGCGCCTTCGATGAAATATTTACTGCCCCTTCCAACCAAAGACTGAATTGTAACCCTCTTTGTTGACTGATTTAGTCCTGACTTAATTTTCCCCACTTCAGCAAAGGCATCGGTTTCGAAGAATGATGATTCGCTTGCCATGCTGAAACGTCGCTTGCTTCGCGGGGAGGTCACATACTCCGCTGCAAAGGAACAAGACGCTAACATCCTCCATGAGTTGGGGTATAGGGATCAGAAGATTCTATATTTTACCCATCTGTACCGAAGTCGCAAGCTGATCGAAAAAATCGTGGCCCACCATCTCGGCCTCGCTTCCGCGGATACATGTCATATTGTTGATGTGGAGGACTGGATACATGGCAGCTTCAATGTTTGCATCCGAGTTAATGTTGATGGCCAAGGACGAAATCCTGGGAAACAATTGATGATCCGATTTCCCTTGCCTTACCGGATTGGAGAGAGCTGCTGCCCAGGCAATGCGGATGAGAAGGTCCGTTGTGAAGTTGGGACCTACGCATGGCTCCAGGAGAACTGTCCGACTGTCCCTATTCCACAGCTTTATGGATTTGGGCTGTCCACTGGCCGGACTGTATGACCTCCCTTTACATGTCTTCCAATAAGAATTACTGCTCACAATCCTAGTTCACTGTTCTTGATAACCTGCCTTTTATAACCCGCACTATTCAGCGTCTACGCCGTCGACTGCTAAATTGGTTAAACTATCCGACTCCATCCCCTTATGTTCAACATCGAACCGGTGATCAAATTGTGCTGGGCACACCCTATCTTTTGATTGAATATATCGATCCGTCGAGAGGGAAGATGCTTTCTGAAACATGGGGGGAAGGGCGCCACAATTTCAAATTGCGCACGAACCTTTTCCATGGCCTCTCCCGCATTATGTTGGCTTTGGCATGTATTCCATTACCAAAGATCGGGTCCTTTGTTCTGGATGAAAAGGGGTACTTGAGTTTGAATAACCGGCCTCTTACCCTTGAAATTCAACAACTGGAGAATGAACACATTCCAGTTGACATGCCGCAAAATACCACTTATTCCACTGTCGACTCTTATGTCAATGACGTCCTTGCATTCCATGAAAGTCGGCTTCGCCACCAGCCTAATGCAGTCAACGATGTTGAAGATGGTTTCTATCAGACATCCGCATTGATGGTTATGAGAAGTGTGTGGTCTTGTTTTTTCCGCCGTGATCTCCTTCGGGGCCCATTCTTTCTTAACCTCACTGATCTTAACCAGACAAACATCTTTGTTGATGACGATTGGAACATCAAGTGCCTTATCGATCTCGAATGGGCGTGCTCTCATCCAGTGGAGATGATTCATCCTCCGTACTGGTTAACAAATCAGGCTATTGATTTGATCAACATTGATGACTACGAAGTTTTTCGCAAAGAGTTCATGGAGGCCTTCGCAGAGGAAGAGATGAAACTCAAGCTACCAGTCCGACTCTATCCTATTTTGCAGCGTGGATGGGAGAGAGGAACATTTTGGTGTTCCCTTGCGCTCAGTAGCCCCACGGCATTGTTCAAAATATTTTATGACTTCATTCAACCGAGGTTTTCTAAGGTCCATGATGATCCAGCTTTTTGGCAAATCACTATGCCCTACTGGACATTCAATACCTTTGAGTTTATTGAACACAAAGTGAAGGACAAGGAGCAGTACGATGCCTCTTTGCGTAAAGCATTCGAATCCGGATGTTCTTCTCATGGCTAGATCATACAAAATTCGATCATCTCCACTCACACTCACTGCCCTTGACCTTCGCTTTTTCTTCCCTCACCACCACTTTGCTCCCTCTCTTTGAAGTCCTTTACTGCACTCTGAAGGTTCAGAATAGATGTTTTCCCTCTGTTCTGCTGTGCAGCTTTGCCTGAAGAAGAGAGCTGATTGAGTGTTTTAGCATCCATCTTCATATCCACATTTGCATCTTCAATTTTACCATCGTAACTTGAATCTGAGCGTCGGTCCCCCATTTCATTTGAGTCCTAAGTGTCTTATGCATTGCCAGCGAAAATTGTCAGTGATTGTTTAAGCATAAACTCTACTGCATTGATCTGGGTTCGAGATGACTACCTTGTAAGCTCGGCGCAAAAATCTTGTCGGACTGTCTTGGGGGAATATCTAATCGGTGAGCTGGCAAGAATGTTATTCATTGCTCTACTGTCAACAGGCAAAGCACTCACATGTAATACGAGAAGATCCAATGCAGCAAAAACGAATAGAGGACAAGTGTGAGTTCTCAAACCTTGCAGTCTGGAAGGCGAAAAACAAGAAGACCGGTGGGCTTTAGTTCAAATACTGGGGAATTTCTTTCAATATGTTACGTGCTATTTTGCTGCGACATGCCCTTTTGAACCTACAGCTAACTCAAGAGGCGCTGTCACTTTAGGATACTAGAACGCAGAATTCAACTAAGTTAATCCCAGTGCTGGTGGGACTATAGTTTTTCGGGGATAGTGCTTACGCAAAGTTGCAGATCGGGTAGTGCTGTAAGGCAGTGCTGCCACAGTCAGGTTACCTGACGGAAGTTAGCCTGACTGAGCTTGGCCTGATTGAATTTCCAATCAGGCTACCTGATGTTCGGCTTGGTGTACCTGATGTGTACCTGATTACCTGATGCTTGGCTTGGCGTACCTGATCGTACCTGATTGCAGATGCCTTACCTGATATTCGGCTTGGCGTACTTGATGCGTACCTGAGGCATGGCTGATGGCGGATGCCTTACCTGATGATGGCAGATGCTTTGCCTGATGTTCGGCTTGGCGTACCTGATGCATACCTGACATTAAGCTTGGCCATCATCCAAATCGAGATGGGGTAATTGAGAGGTCGTACTTTTAAAGACATCATTGCCTTCGAATTCATTACCACTAAGCTTCGACTGCTTTGGGTAGGTGGTAAAGATGATTTTGAAGTCATAGTTGACACAATGATAGCACCTATACCCCGAAATTGACGGGGAATATTGAAGGATTACGTTTGGAATAAACATCTGACTGTGGTATTTTACTCAGTTAACTACCCCGGCTGGACGGCTAACTTATTCTTAAGAGATACGTGGCTGGGCTTCCTGATGCGACCAGCTGGCCATTGACTTTCCAAAGTACTCCACTCCCAACGCCTCGCCCAGTTATACACCCAGTTATAGATCACTAGATGAGTAGTTTTCATATTTCAAGTGACCGCCTTGACCACTATTGCCTATATCCACTAACGTGGATCACCACTTGGCGAGCCATCTATCATAGTGGTGTAGAAAGGGGTGACTTCTCTTCGCAAAATTTTCACAACACCAGCAATCTTTCCCCATCTATTATAGTCCAATTCATACAATGAAGCCGCCATCCGACAAGCTAAATGTGGCATTAAGCAGTCGTTAAATACCGCTGCTGCTGCCGGTCGTCTAGAAAGGAAACCCTAAGGGAGAACACTATTGTCCTTACCACGCATAGGGGAATGACGTACCTGGCCAAGTCCCTACACAAGGGGCAAAAATAACGATGGGCCAGTCTTAAACTGTTTTATTTTTATTTATTTTTTCTTTTCTTTTCTCCTCCCTTTCGGGGTTCGTTCTCTTTTGGGCACAGGCAGGTGATCTCTGGGGGTATTTATCTCGGCGCCAAATAGTACCCTGCTATGTATAGTACGTATACGTCACTAGTAATGCCGTCCTAAAGACGTAAAATAATACAACAGGAAGAGCAAATGAAAGATCGGATCAAAGAATTGGAGGGATGGGGCTTCCTAGTGAGGGCGAACATGCTCCCCCAAATCATCAACCTATGGCCAATTTTCCTCCTGGCCAAAAACAAGTGGGAAAGAACTGGGTGACCAGGTTCATCGCACGGAACGACCTCCATTCAAGCACTCTCGACTCCCAGCGAGCTTCCAACAATGACCCTGACATTATCACCGACTGGTTTCCATACTACAGAACCATCTTCAAACGGCATAAAATTATACATAGAAATATGTATAATTTCGATGAGAGAGGCATTCTTTTTGGCTTATCGACTAATTCACATGTAATTCTCACCTCAAAGGATTATCGAACACTCGCGGTACGCAAACCCGTGCAGCAGCCCGGCTCCCGAGAGTTGGTTTCAATCATCGGCTGCTTCTGCACGGATGGATCCGCCCTCCCTCCGCCCGTGATCTGGAAAGGAAAACAACACCAGCCAAACTGGTATACGACGGATGATAAGGGCGATCGGAAGGGGTGGATACATGTCTCTTCCGATAATGGTTGGACGGATAATGACCTTGGGTTTGAATTTATCCAAGCTTTCAACAGGGCAACTGTGGAGTGCAGGCTAGTTATTATAGACAACCATGGCTCACATGTAACTTGGCGATTCATTAAATTCGCCCTGGAACGGCGCATTGTTCTACTTTGCCTCAACCCATCTTTTACAGCCCTGCGATATAGGCCTTTCTCTGCCTCTTCGGACTGCCTACGGGCGCCAGGTGGATAACTACTGTCGCGCGGGACATACAGGTGTGAAAAAGGAGTCTTTTCTAAGGCTTTATAATGAAGTGAGGAAAATAACATTCACGGAGGGAAATATCTTTGTGGCTTGGAGGGGCACAGGGATCGCTCCATATAACCCAACAGCAGTTCTAAAGCGGCTTCCTACGTGGGAAAAAACCGGAGACGAAAAGGTTACTGTTTCGGCGAGTTCTGATGCTAGATCTAGCGTTGGAAACAGATATAGTGTCCCAAGACGCCAAAAATGGTAAAGGAGATCGAGGAATTGTGTGTTGAGCTCCAAATCCCCCGTACGGAGTGTCCGGGTGGTCTACTGGAGTTTCACATTAAGTCCAAGCTTGAAAAGCTCGGTAAGGCCGCGATTCAAGCCCGCACTGAGGCTGAGATCGAACGTGAAGCCAACGAATTCTTTGAAGCATCCAAAAAGAAGAAAGATGACGAAAAGGTGATCTCTAAGGCTCGGCTATTTACCTAAGACGACGTAGATCGTCTTGGATTCCAGTGCACAGGGGTCTTCGAAAACTGCCAAGCGTGCATATGAGGAGGGCGTAGATCTACCGGAGGAGGAAGTTGCGGTAGTTGTTTTGTAATAGGGGATTGAAATTGGCCTCTTACTCAAACGGTCCACCACTGCAAATACCGCGTCATACCCATGGCAATCTTTTGGAAAAGAACGAAAACCCATCCTAATGTGCGGCCAGGGCGTACTGGAATTGGGAGTGGTTGTAAAAGGCCTGGTGTCTTGTCCCGGCTCACCTTTGTCCGTTTGCAGACCAGACCGTTGTTCACATACCTATCTGCATCACTGGTCGGCCAGTGATGTCTGCTCCGTAATAGTCCCTTCATCTTGTTGCGCCTGGGATGTGCAGTTGAAGCTTGACGATGGACTTCGTCGAGCAACCGGGGTCTCAAGTCCCCTTCGTCGGATACCATCAGTCTCCCTCGAAATAGGAGCCTGGCGTCCACAAGGGCCTAATCCTTACGATTCTCCTGGGCTTTTGCTCGGTATTCCTCCAATGACCTGGCGGTTCGGTTCTCCGTGATAATCCGTTCTACTACTGTGGCTGCGGGCTCAGGGTGGTTCCCGGATGCTGCCGGATGATCTTGTTTGGAGCTACTCCTTCCAGGCAGCCAGGCTTCAGTTGCACTTGTAATCTATAGCCGTCTTTGTCTCGAGCTCCTATAGTTTCTTCTTTGTGAGTAAGAACATCGGCAAGTGTACTCTGCTTTCCAGGACGGTAACGGATCATGAAATAGAATTAGGATAAGAATTGGGTCCAACGAGCCTGTCATGCGTTTAACTTCTTAGTCATAAAATACTCTAGTGCCTTGTGGTCCGCGAGGATACTAAACCGTTCCTTATGTAGTCTATTACGGGACCAATGTAACTTTATTGTCTAGAGGTCCCCCTTAAATCGCTATTCGTCCTCGAATAGCCCTAAATCTTAAACAGGAATTTAGAAAACATGAATATGTTGGAGATGCGCGAATGAGACGTTACGGTCAATTGTCGCTGCGGCCCTGCTGGGGACTGCACAGGAGTCGAGTCGTGGTTGGCGCCGGTGTTTGTGCGGAGCGGGCTGGTTTTTTGAGGGATCTGGTTTGTCGGGATTCTGCTGGTGAAATTCCAAGAGTACGTTGTCTTGGCCTTGGTCCTCAGCTGGTTGCCAAGGTCGCCGGTCTAGTTAAAGCTTATGTTGGTGCCCTAGGCACCAGTATTAGTCAGCTCGAGGTAGATAGCCTAGTTGGTGATCCAGGATCACCCATTCCACCGAACAAGCCTCCTGAAGCCTTCTCATGCCTTCAGTTCCATCAGCTTATCAAATTCCCATTTCTCAATAAGTTCTCCTATCCCATCTTCCCTTTCAAGAATTCGCCCACGAATACTGCGGGGCTCTGCCTCATTCGATCGCAGCTTAGCCTGGGAGGCCGGCCTCTTGAGACGCAGAAGATGGTTGTGGCAAATCGGGAAGATTCTCACACCTTCGGGGAAGCTAGACTCTACACGCACGAGGGACACTTCTAATACCTTATGTGGTCCTATCCATTTATCGTCGCATTTCTTCATTGGACGATTTGTCTCCATATTTCTGGTGTCGACATACTCCTACTCGAAACTTCGGAGCATCTTCGCGATGTGCGCTAGCGTTGTCTTCATAACGCTGCTGTGACTGTTTTGCAGGGCTTTTAACAGATCTAGGATCCTTTCAAACCTGTCGGCTGACGTTAGCTTTGTAGAACTGTGCCTTTTGTGCAGCGCTCAAATTTGGAGGGCAGGGTGATGATGGTTCCAGTGATGGATATAAACATAGAAATGAACCAGACTCCGTTTCGTTTCGTTTCAGTGATTAGGTCTTATTATTTCCGTTTTAGGCTATTCTACAGGCTAAATTAGTTGTAACACCTAGTCCGAGCAACTCCCGTGTGTCGAGGCAAAAACGTTATCGTAGCAACGCGACCGTTGCGACGTCATCATAGAGGCGTGGACTGCTTACCTGGCGCCTCACGATCTCCTATGCGATGGTACATACTTATGTGAGGTCACTATCTCACAGCTGCACTAATTTAAGACTTAGATCGGCTAATTCTATGTAGTATTGTTCACAATGATAATGTATCTACTGTTTACCGTGAGGAGGCGCGCACCTAAGAGGGATTTGGGCTTTTCAACAAACAACAGCGCAATCAATACCAGCATCAGCATACGGAGGCTCGGCATGGATTGGAAATGGATTGGGTTTACAAGCCTATAGGTCGTTCTTGTATCGCGAGGTACTCGGCAAGGTATCAAAGCATGCGCTGAATCGCATCAGACAGATCTCCATGACACATATCTTCCTTCTGGACCGAGCAAGTCGGAAGTTGATCCCCGCGGAATGCCAGGGCATTTTACGGTGAACCATCGGCATTCATATCATAAAATCTTATGTGGATCGCCATCAGTGGGCCTTTTTGAATTCCACTCCTAGTGGCGATTGTGCCTAGATAATGAGCTACCTAATCCTTGAACAATCGTTATGGATCCGAAGACCATTTATCTCGCCCTGATACAAGGACTTGGCACGAACCATCAGCGTTTATGCTTCCCAAAGACTATCTATCATAGATACTATTAGGAGCAGTAGTCGAGGCAACCGAAGCAATCGTGGTCAGGAGAGTCATGAGGATGGTCAGAGTGGTAGTCGAGGAAGTAGGGGAGGTCATAGCATAATCAAATTCTAGCATAGCCGTAGCGTCGCGAGTAACTTAATCCTGTACTGCCCTTGACCGGAATATGCCAAGTCACCTGACAGGCGCGGGTGTGCCATTAGGGTGGCGCCAATAGAGATTCAGTATGTAAAGGGTGTGTGTGTCCTTAGGGGCGGCCTATAATAATTATCAGCGATTGATGATGAAAAAGCCGTGACCGTTCTTCCTTATGCATACGCACGTTAAAGTTATGTTATATAGGTTAGGCAGAGAGAGCTATGACACATTAGGTACTTATTTATGATGCAAAATGATGATTCGAAGCAGAAACTACCATTACATTTGTAATAACAGCCAGATCTAATGAGAACTGAAGAGGAATGGAATCTCTTGATTCTATTTAGGTGCTATGATACAA
>JAHQZX020000645.1:0-60422 GCA_019804575.2 Pseudotulostoma volvatum
CATAGAGGTGTATATAAGACATAGGTAGATGGACCGGGTGGCCAAAAGGCCGATCGGAGTAGCAATTTATTATTATTGTTCGGCGAAAAAGCTAGATGTTGCTCGGATGTTACATCGTCTGAATACCGTGTCGATAATGTTCGGGCTAGCTTTTTTTATAGCCGACTCGCTTAGTACACTTGCCTGGGCAAGGAACTTACCATGGATGCTACGTTCGGCACCAACAATGCCGGCATAGACCTTTTTGTGGTGCTGGTGGAGGTTGACGGTACAAGAGTCCCGTCGGCGTATTGCTTCGTGGAAGTCTTAGAAAATAATGCAAAGGCGAGCGGTGCGCCACGTCAGGGGCTATTAGCGGTATTCTCTCTTAATTTCTATAAAGTCTTCAGATGTTAGGCCTAAGCCCTGTCTTCTTTAGTACGAACAAAGACATGTCGAAGATTTTTGCTATACGTCAGACATGGCCAAATGCGACGGTACAACTTTATTACTAGCAGACGAGCCATTCGCACGAAACCGGCGTCAACACAGAAGACAAATACTCAGAATGAATATCGGCTAGAGGAAGCGCAGATAGTGATCCGAGTTAGAAGTTTGTTGGGGCTTAATGCCAATACGTCGCCCAAATAGTTAGCATCGATATGGTGGTTGTTCATGTCTATCACGGCCAGAGCTTTCGGAATTTCCTGCCTCTGGCCCTATGGAAACAAAGGATACTGATGAGAAGGAGACAGTTATAAATATCTTCTCTAATCACTTTAATGCGTACCCACTAATCCCCGACGGCAATGGTACATACCGACCGGCAGAACAGATTTATCGTGACTGTGCCAGAGAAATGTATTCCTGGTGCCATTCCAATTATTTTCGCTTATATGTATTTGTGGGTATATTGGTATCAACCTAACCAATGGGCTTTATGGGCGCTGTTCGCGAATTATAAGCAGATCCCGGTTTTGAAAACCACTATGATAGTCGAGTCCCACTGGAGGAAGCTCAAGCACGACTATTTGCACAGGTTTAATGGGCCCCGGATTGATCTGGTTGTTTACTATGTCCATCCCAAATTGCCTAACACAAATGCGGGCCACAGAAGGCTCGTAGTTTCATTGATTGCATTCTTGTATTGTAAGCTGTACGGGAGCCACATCAACGTTGATCTACAAACATATGGATCAGGCACAAGTTCGGAAGAATAACGGCCGATGCAGTTATAATCGTAAGGTCTGCAGGAATCTTAGGAATCCGTAAGCCGCAGGCCCGGGTCAGAAAGTTGTAAGAAAGAAAATTTTTATTATTAGGTTGGCTATTGGTTAGCGCAAAGGTTTCAACCACCCCAACGTCAACTTCATCACCACAACCATAATTGAAAATTTTTTAATTTTTTCTCTCTTGGAACTGAATATAAATAGCTTTAGAACAATCCTAAGAGAAAAAAAATGAACATTATGGCGCGGGGGCGGAGTTGAAGGCCTTGTAATAAAAGGTAATTTGTATGAGCCTTAGGCCAGACTTTTTTGGACCGAGCACGAACCATTTTATGGTCCGTGCGCCGCTTATAAATTTACCAACGATACCATGATGATACCGTATCATTGAAATTCTCTACGCCTGACAAGCAGTCTACCATGCAGTTTTCTCCCCACCTCCTTCCATCCACTTGGAGCATCTGACTCCCATCCATCATGTGTCGTAGTATTAGTAACTTGAACCTCAGCGATTTCATTTTCTACTTCTTTGCCTCACGCCCTTTCATGCATGCTTTGACGCCCTTTTACTGGCTTGGGCCATAGTAGGATCGCTTTGGGAACTGGTACTTTAATGGGTAGCATGTATATTCAAAATGTGCAATGTATTTGCGGGCTATACTTTTTATTGGTATAATGCGCGTCTATTATGTAAGTGAATAAAATTTGGACTTTTTGCCAAGAATGCCAAGACGCTAGTACGACTAAGTTGCATTGTTTATCGGTGTGGTGAGTCAGAGAAGGTGGGCAAGCTTTTTTGTTGTACAGTGTAATCGTCGGTCGGTCCGCCTTCTACATGTCACGCGGAACCAAGTTGTCACGCTTCACAAAAACCAAAATCAAACAACACATCTTTAACCTCCTTCATTGCATTTCTAATAATCCAAAAAAAATTATTGGAAATGGAGCCTGAATATTATGGGCCCCATCTCACCAAATAAGACTACAACCGTGCCTTTAATAACGCGCTTTTGTGGCCTTAGGAGAGGGAATTTGTCCTGTCAAGGAGACTCTCTACGTCAAGCATATACCGAACGAAGAGGAAACAAAGGACCTCTGAGGGAGTATATAACAGACACGAAGGTAGCAACAAAATACTGAGTGAGGCACAAGAGGAGGAGGCCATCCGCTAGTACTGCTACGAGCAATGCTCCACTAGGCACCAAAGAACTTTTTTTTCCATCGGTTGCACATAACAAAGTAGAAAATAATAATTAAAAGTATATTTCTTTTATTAATTAAAAAGCTACAAAAGCTACATTTCTCTGAATAGAGTCGATCGAACCTGCATCAGACTCAACACCAGAGAAGAGTCTACTAAAAGTGGCAAATTGCGCCGTATTGGCGGCTTGAATCCACATAATCTGGCCTTCTCTCTCTCCTGTGAGTCCCCTAACCTAAAAGATTACATCATCACTGTCACCGTCACTCAAGATAGTACGGGCACCCTGCACTTTGGCTTCGTTCGCGGCCAACCATGCCTTTAATAACGCGCTTTTGTGGGGGTTCCGGAGAGCATCCTACTACTGCTGCGAAGGAGTGCATCCGGAATAGCCAGTTGCCATGTACACCCTGTTCGAGAACCCGATAAACAGCCAACTCAAATCGAGGCATTGGTGTGCACGGCAGAATACTCCCCTGAACTTGCCCAGTAGTCTTATTTGGTGAGATGGGGCCCATAATATTCAGGCTCCATTTCCAATAAATTTTTTTTGGATTATTAGAAATGCAATGAAGGAGGTTAAAGATGTGTTGTTTGATTTTGGTTTTTGCGAAGCGTGACAACTTGGTTCCGCGTGACACTTGCTTCCGCCGACTACAAGCGATAGCGCCGTAGAAGGCGGACCGACAATTACATGTACAGTAAACCTGTTTATAACAATACATGTTTTTAACGATAACCTGTGCCCAACGATATTTTTCCGTGCGACAGCTGATTTTCTCATAAGGCTGCAACTTGGATACACCGATAACCTGGGCCTAACGATATGTATTTTGTTGACGGCGCTATCGTTATAAACAGGTTTTACTGTACTTGTACTTGTAGAGATTTTAAGTTACCTTGGCGAAACCACGTGCCGACGGTTTGCAATAGGGGGTTGACTCTGGGGTGAGCGAGCCCTAAATGGCTTAACGCCGGATTGGAGGAGCCTAAGTTCCGAGGTAACCTTCTTCCAACTTATTTTCTTTTCCTTTTCCCTTCCCTTCCTCTTCTTTCTTCTCTTCAGAACAACGCAAAAAATATAACATTCTCTTGAAAAAGCGTTTCCTACGAGGGAAGAAAGGATTCCAATCTCCCCATGAGGTACGGAAATCGTCTACAGGAATGGAGAGCAATAGGATTGATCTTGGGTGCAATGCCTTGACAGGGATTTTTCTCTTCTTGATAGATTCCACAGTGGAAGGGATTGCAATGATCGGTTCGACACCTTTTGAGGAGAAACTCTTTGGTAGCGATTAGCGAGATTTAAATCATTACGTAGTAGGCACCCGTCGCTATGACAGTCCTGCGAGGGACGTTCGGTGAGGGAGGACTATGTATATGTCAAGTCGGACGCTAGGTCAATAGGACTGTATAACACTAAGTAAAGAAGGATAAAGATAATAATTATGTTCTGACATATGGGAATCATGAGAGAATAATGGAAATGCTATATCAATGCATTCCAATCATCCTTGTCTTCGTTGTGCTAAAAAGTGGCTTCCTGCCTCCCCGGAGCGAGTTGCCGCCCAATGTTCCCAAAACAGACGCATGCGCTGAATAACACGCTCGCCAGCCAGGTTCCGACAGCGATGGCCTCTTTTGACAACCCACCTAGGACGTCATACTCGAGCTGGCGGCCATGCACCATCACCCCCGTGGCTGGTGGCACGATTTCTGGGTGTAACCCCAGAATAATACCCATTCCGGTTAGCCCCACCAGCGTTGACAGCCAGAATCCGGTTTGGGTGCGGTCAACGAGATA
Organism: Pseudotulostoma volvatum; assembly: GCA_019804575.2. Classification (NCBI taxonomy): domain Eukaryota; kingdom Fungi; phylum Ascomycota; class Eurotiomycetes; order Eurotiales; family Elaphomycetaceae; genus Pseudotulostoma; species Pseudotulostoma volvatum. The sequence goes on from JAHQZX020000645.1 coordinate 4,214, forward strand.
CCACAGGAACGGGTTCACAAGGCTAAGTGTCAGCGATGCCTGTGTCGTGGATTCCCACGGTAGCTTGCGCTGCAGAAAGAGTTATCAGCTCAGAATCAGGTCATAACCACGCGAACAGTTTCACCAACCATGGCAAAAGCGATCCCGACAAAGGCGCCGATGCTACGAACGGCCATTCCCCAACGGGATGAGGAGCCAGCATCCTCGTCCTGGTCAGTGTCTATACTACGGATTGACGTTTTTCGTGCGTGGTCATGCCTCGGGGAATGCTCCCATAGCGCATCTAGAAAAGGCAATACACTGCCCAACGCCACACCGCCAATCCCCCAAAGCCCCAAATACCGCGGGGAATCGCGATCAATGACCTCCATCTTCACAGGTGTGATCCAATGGTTTTCGTGCAAGTGGGAGATAATGGCCCCATAAACCACTCCGAACCCAAAGAGGAGGGCGCTCTTTAGGGTCGACGACAACACAAGATCACGTATCCTATAGGGCCGCCGCAGAGTTATTCTTGCTTTTGCTGGTTGCTCGAGAAGTGAAGTCTTCGTTGGCTCGGAGTTAATTTGTGGACGGCGGATGGAGTAGGCCTCCGTTCCCCAAAGAGCCGATTCATCGCGCGGGATATCGACCGAGGTGGGAGAGAAGATACCGCAGAGGGTGGAGGAGGTCAGAGAGATGACGGAACTGGATTGGGTTGAGCTATCGGGAGTCAGGAGCTCGGTAGGATGCATGGACGGTATGGACGGTTGCGACGGGTCATTCGGAAGAGACGGCGACTCTATAATGAGACGGGGAGTGAGACGGTGCTTCGGGAAGGGCCCGAGGACCGGTTTCTCTGGCATGGCCACTTGCGGAGAACAGGGATCAAAAGCAGCCGTCGCGAATGTTGTGGGGCTTATATACTTCTCACACTGCTCTAAACACACGGTCTTCTAATGTTCGCAGGGCCGGGCCCGTCGTCTTTGTCTATTCTAAAGCAAGGGAATTGGAAGAATTGATCCCCTGCAGCACTAGGTGTCGCTTTGAAAGATCGGAACCCGCGAACAGAACCTCCTTGTTACCCGCAAGGGGCTTGATTGCGCGGCTCGTTCCCGTAGAACTAATAACTGAATGTCACCCTGGTTGGTTTTTGTGACTGGAAACAAGCTCGACCGGGTCCAATGGAATGGCGGAAAAGGGACTTGCAATCTTCTGGCGCTCAAAGGTATTCGACAGGACGGATAATAAAATATGTAGCTATAGTCCTATGGGTCTATGATAGGGAAATGAAGGTCAACAACACACTGATGGGTGGATGGATAATGGAAGAGTAGCAAGAATAATAACGGAAAAAGGAAGCATGTAGATCTCAATGGATGAATGATTTCAAATATATAGCATCATAAAATATATCTAAGATTATGTATTGTATGCGAAGTGGGAGAGCGTTTATCACATGCAGGTCGACAGATGAATGGGTGGAGTAATATAATAAGATTTTATCATAAATCATGATTTAAAACTTTTCTTGTCGGCCCCGGTAAGTTATTTTTTAGTCACCACTACCTCAATCTATCATAACAATAATGTATGGGATGTATGTACACGGTACATGGCATACTAGTATCGGCCTACTAGTAGTACTACTAACGTAACTTGATTATTAGATCTAAAAAAAAGTACTATGATAGTAGGGCCCGGAACCGAGGAACCTGGGGAATCCTCCAGTCTGTAGTCTGGATGCGATCTAATTTGTCCATTAGTATCAAACTACCGGTAGTCTATGAACCCAAGGCAGCACTACCATCATGAATATGCTAGCAATCTACTGTACATGTATAGCGAGCGCTATATGATATCATAGGCGTACTAATCTCAACTTGAACCATGTTCTGAGATGTTAGACGGAGTTAAGGATCAACACACACAGCTATGATATTCATCCATCCATTTTCTAACATAAATGCCAAGGAAGAATAGGTTCTTATGTCATTGGTACATGCAACCCTATTATGTATGCTATCCTAAGAGAGAAATGGACTTGTTTAGTAGAAGTTATGCACTTCCCAATTCTCATTCTTTTCTAACTATTGTATCTTAAATGAGAACGGTCAGTACAGGCTGGAGCAAACGGTAAGCAAGGGGGTTCATTGGGTAGGGATATATTCGTCATGTGGCCATTAACTTAGTGATCACCCACGATCTATCGATGCTAGTTCATGAATTAGTGATGTCGATTTGGTATGCCAGCGATGATGTATGTATGTACACTATTATCATATGATCATTATAGGTAGTTAGTGAAGAGAGCGAAAGGGTTTAGCGCGTTAACTTGACGGTTTGGCCGGAGCGCTCCTTTATTGGCTGGTGATTTAGGGCCACGTGAGATGCAGGCATGGTTATGATAGAAAAAGCCTCCTTCGTCCTAGGTCTTCCGGACACGCGACGTGGTTTTCAGCGACGAGATAATATATAATGGAAAGCAAGATCAGTAATGATGAGCTTGAGACCACGATCAAAGAGGACGCGCCTGAACCGGCCCTCCTTTGAAGGGTGGCTACAACCGGGAACGTGTGTATTTCTATTGCTATGCCATTCATTTCTTTTGGCAACAGCTGCAGCTGCGCGGGCGACCATACCACAGTATGATAGAGACATCCTAAGCATCCAACTGATGACGATTCCGATATTTGCCTTTGTTGGAGCCGTGACCGCCATGGATGAGCACCATTTTTTTATGTGCACCACGACTACCTTCACGGGCCGTGATGCAGATGACGTCTGCCAATGCCCCTGCTGCAAATACTATGTATGATAGGTGACTTCCTTCACATTGCTTGGCGCCCCAAGAAATTATTGAACTTAATTAAGAGCGACACCATCTGACACTGTACCAGGGGACTTTGTCGGGACCGGCTGTGCGTTGTTTGTAAAATCTGCCGGCACTCTCTTTTCTCCAGGGAGTGCGCCTTCAGGCAACCCCGCGTAAAAGGCGCCTAGGGGAGACGTTCACGGCATAAAGGCCAGAAATATTACGTATATATATATATGCCTCACGTCTCCTTCTCAATGAGTATGATCTTCTATCACTACTATCATAGTACTTGACTTGACTGATCGAGTCACAAGTCGAGCTGTTACTTCTATAGATGTTATGTCACCTATTCGTACCATGATAGTTAGGGCCTGCAAGCGTGAGTCTGCGTTCCCAATAGGTACATGTGGGCAGGGCCCACTACCAGGCTTGGGAAGAGGTCCATGGGTGACCCGACTTTTCGACCGTCCCATAATCATCCATTTGTTATATGGCGGCAAATATCGAGGGAACCCGGCACCCACTACTTGCCAAACAACACGAGTTCTGACTTTTTAAGATGGTACTTTTCGATAGATCCCTGCATGCTCTATAAATGAAACGACGTAGATCATAAAGTTATCAAACTTGCGGCCATATGTTAATTCGAGACGAATAATTACTACACCCGTAGGAATACCAGTGCCCTAGCCCAACGCCCTCTAGCCTAATCCGTTACTATATGATATTTAAAGGAATTTTCTAATTCTGGTGAAGAAATTTACTATGATATGATATAATAATTCTATCGTGGCGGAATCTTAAAACTTGCCCTGAAAACCAACACAACGCCAACAATAATAACGCCACCCCAACCCATGAAATAAAGATTCTGAAAGCATCATTTTGAAATAAAATGATTACTCTACAAATTTTTGCTTTGATAATTTAAATTCTGCGTCGCGGGCCCGAGTTATTATTGATCAAACCGCACGTGATTTTGGTGAGAGGATTTAAACTGAACCCCCTGAGAACCTAGTATGTCACGTGATCACGTGATATCATTGCTCATAAATCAGTTGGATCACTGCGGACAGATGTTAGCTCCATCCACTCGTGATAGCCATATACAAGTCTTGTTGCCTTTTGAACATGCCTATAATTTTCAGCGTTTTCGAACCCTCCCGGCCAAGCTCACATTCTTTTCGCCGCCGGCGTGCTCTGGTTGACCTTGAACCGAATCTATGTAATAGTGGTTATGCAATGTTTATTTATTAAACTGTATGTAAGAGATATATAATAGACAAACCCATATGATGAAGCTCTCAATCCTTTCTCTGCTCCCTGTTCCTAGCTCAATGTCGCCTTGGAATCGGTAGAGGATGGATGTGTATCATTCTCGCGTGATTCCCCGGCTTCGAAACTCGACCCCAAGCTCGATTTGTCAGAGTCAGATCATCAGGATCAAGATCAGTCTCGTCAGACTCATAATCAGTATCAGAACGAGAGATCTCAGAATCTTGGGCCTCTAATCTTGCCTTTTTCCGCCGAGAGCATTCCAGGCCTAAGCGTCTAAGATGGACTGTTCGCTTATTTGGACGAGTGATGCTTGGGTTTCCTTAGATCAGTTATGCATGCAGAAACACAGAGCAGTAGCCATTTGGCTCGGGTTCTCTTTCTTTTTCGCTTTTTTGGGGCCTCCCACTACTAGTACTACCCGATTACTAATCAGAAAATTTGAACCCTTAGGGGCAAGTTTTAAGATTCCGCCACCATAATGAAAAAAAAGTGGGGCATGAGCACGCCAGTTCAGATCAGTATTAGGGCTTATACTATGTGGTAATGCAAACAAGCAATACAATCAAATCCACCCTTGATCTCATACCATCACTTTGAGTTGCTAGCTATGTCTGCCGACATTCCCACACACAGATCTGACGAGCAGGTCGCTTACCCTACTGACCAAATCATCATTGGCGAGCCCCTTCCCGATGCCGAATATGAGTCATACGAACCAGCTGAGAGCGTGCCTACCTACGGTCGATTGCTCTACAAAACCTGGTGAGAGTCGTTGATGTTGAGAGGCTTAATATGGAGGCTCAGAAGGATCGTGACAATCAAAATGATGACACGGGCCATGCTAGAGAACTACCCGGTACTCTAGACAGCGAGGAGGATTATGTGTGGCTAATGTAATTAATTACTTTACATTTCCTGCTTAGTCATTAGATCTGTGCTGTCAAAATCGTATCGTATCGTAAAATGGGGCGTTGCGCAGGCGTTGATACTAATTTGGACTAGCGTTCTCGTGCTCCACTTTTTTTTTCTAAATTCCAAGTCGAGAGTGTTCCAATTCGCACACTATGTGAATGTTTGCATCCCACTTTCCCATGTTAGGAGGCGATCGGTACTGGTACCGGGGCGCTTTCATAACAGTACGAACCGCATACTAGATATGTAACTGTCTGACTGCCCGTAAAGGCCTTCTGGCAAATAAAGTGGCATCTACATTTACATATCTACCATACACTATGTGTGGCTTGCCCTCCGGCCTTGCAAGAGTTCGAACGCCTCCAGCTGTATTCAACGTAACGTTTGCACCGCCGCTTCGGGCTATGACGCCATGAAATCTCCCTCGCTATTTGAGTACACCATATACTTCCAAAGGACCAGCAGACCATCCCGAGTATGAGGAATATCATGAGGAAGTTGGCTGCTTTGCAAGGGCTCATCGGTGCGGGCTGGGGCATTGAGGTCTTGGAGGGCCTCGTGGTCCCGCTGATCCAATAGGTTAGGGACGGCCGCGGTCTTATCGGCGGCTTCGTTAGGGATCCCATCAGCGGCCTCATTAACGGTAGCATTATCGATCTCGGAGTCTGGGGGTCGTGGGGCATCAGGGCCATCTTTATCAGCGTCATCAATAACACCCAGAGGCACCTTCCATTTATGCTTCACTCGTAGAACCACATTCTTATTGATGTGAAATATGCAGATTTGCTGCTGCATCGTTCGTTTAGTGCATCTTTAAGGTTAGAATCAAAGTCAGTGATACCAACCTTTGGTAGTGGTGCGCCAATCTCCGCTTATACTGCCTCTACCTGTTGTGCCAACCAGGCAAAGCCCTCTCTCCGTTCCGTAGAGACAAGGCCAAATCCCATTGAAAATGGAGTTAATATTCGTTAGGCCAGTAATATTGAACAGTGACATCTTGAATCTGTTGGTTTTGTAGGTGTTGTCAAAGCTGAGTGCCTCAGGAAACCAAGGGTCCTCCCAGAAGAGCCCTGCAACATGGCCGTCGATTTCTAGAACTCGATGCTTGACACCTTGCTCTCGAAAGGAGCGGATTAGTGCCTGGGTTGGTGTTAACCATCAAGGGCATCAAGTCGAATCCTCTGCCGGGCGTTATTAATATCTCTTTAAGTAAAAACAGCCATAGGAAAGTGATCACGAAGGATCGAGCCTGTCTCACGAGCTTGGATTGTGTTATGCCGAGAGAGGTCCGCAAGGTGCTGTAGCTGATCTTGCGTAATTCTGCGATGCATTGGGCGGCCGGATGGGTCGCTAGAGGCGCCATGGCTGTGTTCTCCGTACCTGATATCGCCAGCCATTGTCCTTCAATGCGTTTGCAACGCCTTTCTAGGGATAGTCTAGCTCTGTGTTGTTACATTCCTTAGCCCAGCCGACTCTGAAGACCTTGAATAACCCACGGTCGCATTTCAATATCAAACCTCATAGGCTGACGGCTGTAGTAATTGCTGGCAACAACACAAAAGCCATTCCTCAGGGCAAAGTCCTGAATAGACTGAATTAATATTTTGAACGTCTCGGCTGGAGCACCACCATTCGGGCCGCCTTCTGGGGTATTCGTAATTTATTGTGGTAGCAGGAACTCGGAGTGTGGTACTGAGGATATAAGATGAAATCATTGTGGTGAGTGGGAAACAGGTCGTGCGACTTGTGCAGATACACATAGTATTAGAAAAATTACAGGTATGGCAATGTTGTGCCGAAATACTGTAAACCCCAATAAGGGAGATGCAAACGCATCAACACACAGTGTGAGTAGTCCCGAGAGCACAAGTGCGAATAGGAATTCTCAATAATAAATCTGTTAATCGCAAACTATATTATAGGCGAATTCCAATATAAATGGATATAGAATATTGAATTATTTTGGCACCTTTTTACTCAACCCACCCCCATTTAAACATATCCTTTTGTTTTTGTTTCCCATCGTTCCCTTAATTGTTTGTGTACGAACTTTGATCTCCCACGCTTTTCTCTATCAATTTTGACCTCCTTAATTGTACTAACTACTAATAATAAACCATCACAGAATGCCTAGATTCTACAAACTTGGCGCACTACTTGTGGGTTCGCAATTTCCTAACCTTCTCTCCTTCATAACAGAATGCCCCCAGTGATAATGTAGATAACAACTGTACCTGGTAACGGACTCCGAGATCCAATATGGGTCCTCAAGGGGGTAAGGGTCCCCGGAGGGGGCTAATCGAACGGTTGGCGACTGGGCCACGCCAAGCCAACTGTAAGGGTCTAACCGATGGAATCATCGAGTTCCCCATTGTCTGAGTTGATAGAATCTTTGAGCGAAACGGGTGAATAAAACCCCGCATAGCTGGTAGGTTGCCATGAATTTGAAAGCCTAAAGACTCGGATGGTACCAACTCGACTAAAAAGATCACGATAGTCGATCGCTAGGCGATCGATTACTCCCATGTGGCTGATATAGCATCCCGTCTCTGTAGAGTCCTGATAGAATCGAAATCTCTGGGCAAAGAAGGACTATTGCTATCTAGTGAATGTTGACGAAAAGACTGTAGGACTCTCCTTAACACGCAGTACTATCCACCCGGAGATGTGCTCGTAATTTTCACCAGATGACCCATGATCAAGCCGCTTTTCCCGAAGACAAGAAGGAGACAGGTTTAGCATCCTTTAAGAGATAGATATTTCCGATACTTGACCGGGTCGACCATTAGCTGAAGGGGAGACAGCCTTGTCCCAGAGTCCCCAAAATGGCGGACATTGAGATTCGGGTGGTGATACTCAAAATGCGGGGATGGATGGTCAAAAATAAGTGTCATTTGGGGGATATTCTTTGCTGCGGCCTATTCATCTCCCTTTTAGATCTTTTTGACACTGGGGAAACTTCGAGTCTGTAAGGCAGTAGGTGCTGGCTTTACCAGTGCATTGACACCAAAAGGCATAATGAATAACTATGGCAGGCCATTCGGTCGGTGGTCCCCTCTATAGGTGAGATTCCTGGCAGAGTCAGACATAAGATCCACTATCAACTGCAAACTACTGGATTTCGAACTTTTATATAATTGTGCGTTGTGGTATGACATGGGAGCAACATTTCCTAATCCAGACAGTCCGGGCTGAGGCGAACACATGACTGGCCAAGAGTCGATTCCATTTTCTGCACCTTAAATATATGTATAAAAGCCTTTCAACTCAAAGGAAATCCGAACGATTACCTGAGTATGCCTACGATAGAGGGACCCAAACATGCATAGATCTAGAGCTAGTTGATTTCAGTCGAAGAATAACAAGCGTAGAAAAAATTTTGCGCTTGCTTGCAATAGAGCAACGTTGAGTTTTCGCATATAATATTGAGGAAAACGTTGTTGACCCTGTTGGCCGTCGATTTTACAAACTTGAAATTAGAACACCCGAATTGGTAGAGAATGGTAGCTTGTTAATTGGCTGGTGGGACTTCTTGAGGGCGGATTCGATGGTTTCGCTGATGCTTATTTTCATTTTCAATTTTCAATTTTTTTTTAATTTTAGGTGTTTTAGAGGTGATTGATCTGTTTGTGAGCCAGTTGGATTTGGCGTTTGTAAAACGAAGAATGGATAATGCCGAATAGTAACGGACTACGCAGAAAAGTAGCAATTTGTGCCAAAGGTTCATCTTTTTAGAATACCTAGGTTAGTAGGAAGCCTTCCCCGCACTCACGATAGCAAGCAATTTTGACCGTGCATGCAGAACCGGGCTTCTTACGGATTCATAGGGAGAACCCATAGGAGGACGAGTTGCTTGTCCTACGAGGTGGGCTGTGGACTCAAACATCAAAAGTAGGAGGGTGTCGAATGGTCTGGGAGGGATAATCACGTCTTTCAATGGGGAACGGCATGGACTCCCCCATGCGATGCCGTTCACGACAGTCTGATAGTGATTGAGATAGTTGTTCTATGGTCTTTTGATTTGATGACAATCTGTCGTAGTTATCTATACCGGCGTCAGCCCTGTAATGTTAAAATGATTTAGCCTTCCAGAAGGAACCTCATACCGACGCGTGTCCAGTAATGGTCTTGATAGCTTACTGCCAAGGTGACACTGTGTAGAGATGCTGGGCTTATGGGTATGAAACAGCCTACCACACGGGTCATGTGGCGGACACGAGCCTGAACTTGATAGACACAAACGGCGGCTCCAATCTGGCAGAGCAATGGGAAACGGAGTTATAGGACCTAAAGAGGGATCACCGGAATTAGAGTCTGTAAGGACAACCCCACATAGCGACATGTACATAGTCAGCTAGATCGGGCCATTGAATACTACTACTACTACTACTACTACTACTACTACTACTACTACTACTACGGTTCTTCCTCAGAAAGAAGGCATGAAGGTGTTTAGACTCTTGTGGCCGGAATTCTATTAGGTAGTAACTTGGCAAGTAAAAGATATAATTATGTTAATTATGCTGTGCATTCAACCAATCAAAAATTAACCACTATAGGATTAAGTAGCGATAACCTCCTACGCCGGCTTCGAAGCTCCCAGACCCTATTGGTTATTCTGGGCCTTACGGATTGGTTCTGTTGATTACTTCATAACTAATCAACCCATCTAATCTAGATTGTTTAATTTAATAGCTAATCTGCAGGCTGTCATGCCGCAGCCAGGGTTATAGTAGTTGTGAAATCAAATGCATCTCATTATTGATTAGTCATCAGATCACCCTGCTTAATTAGATGACCACTCTGTCGATCTATCCTGCTGTAATACGCTGCTTGTTCTCGAGTGGGACCCTGTCCGGAGCGCTGCATATATATTCACAGTGTGGGGCAATGAATTAAGAACGGATTTTTAAGATACTTGAGCCGTTGATGTTGGGATATAGATCGGCTCTGTTCATCTGCATGTTTCGGCCCCGGGATCGACATTGTGCATGAGGCGTTCGTTTCTTGGCGACAGGGACTCGATCTATTGTTATTTATCGATGACTTGAAGTTGGCACAAACGCCGCGTCCAGAACTACCGCTCTTGTTCTGCAAAACACGATGGTCGCTAAAAGTTGGGGCGGGTCTTCATCCGTCATGTATCCACTCAGCCCGAAGTGAGCCCGGAGTGAACCCCTAGTAGATTCCAAGACCATATTCGGGGCCTGGTGCAGGGTGTAGGTGCTATTGAATGCAAGTAGATTGGAACATTTGAGTTTTTCGACTTCGATTTGCGTCGGAACACTTGGCACTCTTCAGCTCGATGGATGGTTGAATTCCATAGGAGACTGACGGTTTGCACGTGCTCGACAAAAACCTATGTAAGGTCCACCAACCCTCCGCTCGACGTTCAAAGTTCTTATACTCCTCTCTGTCATAGCTGCCGGTTATATTCTGGTGCGAAATGTCCATTTCACGGACTATCTCTCATCTCTTAAATGGGTTCGAACTTGCTGTCTTGCTGTGGTCATTCATCCATGATAACTCGGAAGTTTTTTTCTTTTCTTTTTTTTTTTAAAAAAAAAAGACATACATGGCAGCGGAATGATCTCCCAACAGTTGTAGCTGACTAGAACATATAGTATAGCGATATGCGATGGGCTCCATCAAGGAAGCCACCAATTGCAACATGACTGTGGATATAATCTAGTACGGCAAGTTCGGCAAGCACCTTGAGGAAGCTATCTCATACTAATGTATCCATACTGTCATAGTTAGAATATCCAATGACAATCCTATCATACCATCAGAGTATGCACCGCGCAGGGAAGACGGATCATCATGGATGTCCGAAAGGGGACCGAACTCACGTACTAGGGCTCAGCCCTACACCGGAACAAGACACGAAGAACGACGGAACTTGGAAGGGACGGAATCTTTATTCTACCAACCGGATTGCATAACTCCAGTACATGTACATCTAGATGGATCTTAACCTGGTATGATAGAAGCTTCCCTTCGCTTCTTATCATAGGTGGTCCTACCATTCTAACAAATAGTCCTGACCTGTCACTGGATCGGTTTCACCAGCTGGGCTGGTGATATCCGCTCCAAGACGGGCTTGGCGCGGGGTTTTGATCATTGTGAGTGAATGGATTCTTGTGCTATTACTGTCTTCGATGACTCGACAAAAACTCATGAGCTGGTTGTTTCCCGTTGTATTAAATGAATCATCTCTCTATGCGTAACTCGATATCCTCCCTTTCTTTCTCTTGACATCTATCTCTTTCTCGACTCTGCTTTTCCATCATGGGATCTACCCGGTCTGGCCGGGTATGGTCCAGGTACCTTGTCCCGATGTAGCTACGTTGGCCCCATATTTATGACCATCACTTTTCCATCGATGCCGACCGAGAGGGTCCCGATGCGCAAATATGATATACTCTATTAGATAGCAGTGTGTATTGAATGAAACCTACTGGTAGTTGCAATGATCGTTGAGGGTTAAGGCATCCGTTTCGAGTCGAGGGGGATTCTATCTGCTATCTGACTGATGTTGATTGATCTGGCACGTCATTTCTAGGGGGGGATGATATTTATCCACCTTATATATACATCTAAGATGCCAACATGTCAGGGATGCGTGCCAATATTCCTCCCATGCTTCTTATGTAGGACCCATCCACTTATTAATCTCTAATCAACATAGATATTCTCCTGAAGCATCCTGACTATCCTATAGGGGGATCGTAGCAGGAAGGGAACCCCACTGACGAGGATGAACTGGTTCCGGGGTCGTAATAATGGGATATGCGGCCATGATGATTTATTTTCTTATAAGATCACTACCATGTCTTTCTCGCTTTCTCTTTTCTGTTAGTGAGTACGATCAACTCCCTGAAGTAAGTGATTCTTCTTCCTTCTCTTCTGATCGAACCCAGATCCATTGGTTCCGTGTCGAGGCTTCGGTTTCCCTTTCCGCCCTGGTCTCGCCAAAACCGGTCAAAAAAAGAAAGAAAGAGAGAGAGAGAGAGAGAGAGAGACCGAGAGAGCAGTGTGGATTGAAAGGATTCCCTGGTTGAGACTCTCGGTGAGTGTCTTCCTTTCCTTTCCTTTCCTTTTCATTGTTTTTTTTTTTTTCTTTTTTTCTTTTTAAAATTCCTTTTGTGGTGATTTCTTACTGGAAAATCTTGGGTCATCATCATCATAATAATAAATATATCATCATTAATATAATATAATATAATATAATACCGACTCCATCCCGAATGATTATTTCATCATCTTTCCTCCAGATCCAGATCCAGATCCGGTTCCGCTTCTCTTTCTCTCTTCTTTCTCTCTTCTTTCTCTCTCTCTCTCTCTCTCTCTCTCTCTCTCTCTCTCTCTCTCTCTCTCCCTTCCTTTCTTCTCTCTTTCTTCTCTCTTTCTTCTCTTCTCATCTTCCCCCCTTTGACACCCTTTTCTTCTTTTTTCCCTTCTTCTATTCTTGGGTCATCCTTGTCATCTCTCTTCCCCTCGACCCAGCAAGATAGATCCGAGTGTCTTCTAGAGGTACCTATCTCGAATCCACAACCCCCCCGCTCTTACTTAAGCTAAGCCTCTTGCTCTTTGTGGACTTTCCCTCTTTTGTCTCTCTTCTTTCACTCCTCATCGTTAGCTCAAGACCAGCTTCAGAATGGCTACTGGAATAATTGATGATGATTGTTCCGCATCTCATTTCCGCTCTGCTCCCCTCCCTGTGATCGTTGCTCTGGGGTTTCCCTGCGAGATCGCTAATGAGTCCCTGCATCGTTTCCCCCACAGACTCCGCCATTATGGCCACGAACGGCGAGCAGATCCTCGACCCCCTCACCCCGCGCGCCCTGCGCGATACGGGCGAGCAGGCCATTGATGACTCGGACTTTGTGGATGGCGACGCCCACGCCGATTCGGTGCATCGCAGATTACGGGCCAACTCTAGTATTATGCAATTTCAAAAAATCCTGGTGGCTAACCGCGGGGAAATTCCCATTCGCATCTTTCGGACCGCCCACGAGCTCTCGTTGCAGACCGTCGCCGTTTATTCGTGGGAGGACCGTTTATCGATGCACCGCCAGAAGGCCGACGAAGCCTATCTGATTGGTACACGCGGCCAATATACCCCTGTAGGCGCCTACTTAGCGGGCGATGAAATCATTCGCACCGCCCTCGAGCATGGTGTTCAACTAATCCACCCGGGCTACGGCTTTCTGTCTGAAAATGCCGAATTCGCCCGTGCCGTCGAAAAGGCGGGGTTGGTCTTTGTGGGCCCCACGCCTGACACCATCGACAGCCTGGGCGACAAGGTGTCGGCTCGGCGGCTCGCCTTGCGATGCAATGTCCCTGTGGTGCCGGGCACAGAGGGTCCAGTCGCTCGCTACGAGGATGCTCGCACCTTTACAGACGCCTATGGCTTCCCCATCATCATCAAGGCCGCATTTGGCGGTGGAGGGCGTGGCATGCGGGTTGTTCGCGATCCGGAGTCTTTGCGGGATGCCTTCGAGCGAGCCACGTCCGAGGCGCGCGCGGCCTTTGGGAACGGCACCGTCTTCATCGAGCGCTTCCTCGACCGCCCCAAGCATATCGAGGTTCAGCTGCTAGGCGACAATCATGGCAATGTCGTTCATCTCTACGAGCGTGACTGCTCTGTCCAGCGCCGCCACCAAAAAGTCGTGGAGCTGGGCCCGGCCAAGACCCTCCCTGTGGCCGTGCGGGATAAAATCCTCGCAGATGCTGTCACCCTCGCCCGTGCTGTGAGCTACCGCAACGCAGGCACGGCAGAATTTCTCGTCGACCCGCAAAATCGTTACTACTTTATTGAAATCAACCCCCGCATCCAAGTTGAGCACACCGTGACCGAAGAGATTACCGGAATCGACCTCGTGGCTGCCCAGATCCAGATCGCTGCGGGAGCGACCCTGAAAGACCTCGGTCTCACCCAGGATCATATCGCTCCCCGCGGCTTCGCCATCCAATGCCGCATCACCACGGAGGACCCTGCTCGCAATTTCTCCCCCGACACGGGCAAAATTGAGGTCTATCGTTCCGCAGGCGGCAATGGCGTCCGCTTGGACGGTGGAAATGGGTTCGCCGGCGCCATTATCTCCCCCCACTACGACTCCATGTTGGTCAAGTGTACCTGCCTGGGTTCGACCTACGAGATCGCGCGCCGGAAGATGCTGCGTGCCTTGGTTGAATTCCGGATTCGCGGTGTCAAGACCAACATCCCTTTCTTGGCGTCCTTGCTCTCCCATCCCACCTTCATTGAAGGATCCTGTTGGACCACCTTCATTGACGACACCCCGGAACTATTCGCCCTCATCGGCGGCCAGAATCGTGCCCAGAAGTTGCTCGCCTACCTGGGCGATGTTGCGGTGAACGGGAGCAGCATCAAGGGCCAGATCGGGGAGCCCAAACTCAAGAGTGACGTCATTCGTCCCCAGCTATCTGACGAGGCTGGCCAGCCCATCGATGTCTCCCGGCCCTGCAGGCAGGGATGGAAGCGTCTTCTCGACGAGGAAGGACCAGAGGCCTTTGCGCGTGCCGTGCGCGCCCACCCAGGCTGTCTGATCATGGACACAACGTGGCGAGATGCGCACCAGTCGCTGTTAGCCACCCGCGTGCGCACTGTGGATCTGCTGAACATCGCCCGTGAGACCAGCTATGCCTACAGCAATGCCTACAGCCTGGAGTGCTGGGGTGGCGCCACATTTGACGTCGCCATGCGCTTTCTGTATGAGGATCCCTGGGATCGGTTGCGGAAGCTGCGCAAGGCCGTCCCCAATATTCCATTCCAGATGCTGCTGCGGGGGGCCAATGGTGTTGCCTATTCATCGTACGCTCTCCCTCATCATTCTTTTTCCTATTGCTCCTAACCAGAAGCTAAACTAACTCGAAATCAGCCTGCCGGATAACGCTATCTACCATTTCTGCAAACAGGCCAAAAAACATGGCGTGGACATCTTCCGTATCTTTGATGCCCTCAACGATATCGATCAACTAGAGGTTGGTATCAACGCTGTCCGTGAAGCTGGCGGTGTCATCGAGGCGACCATCTGCTACAGCGGGGACATGCTCAACCCCAAAAAGAAGTATACGCTTGATTACTACCTCGACCTTGTCGATAAGATTGTCAAGCTGGGGACCCACTGCCTCGGTGTTAAGGATATGGCTGGCGTTCTCAAGCCAAAAGCAGCCACCCTACTGATCGGGGCTATCCGCAAGCGGTACCCGGATCTACCGATTCATGTCCACACCCACGACTCTGCTGGCACCGGAGTTGCCTCAATGGTTGCTTGTGCCCATGCTGGCGCTGATGCGGTTGATGCGGCTACTGACAGCATGTCTGGCATGACCTCTCAGCCCAGCGTTGGTGCAATCCTCGCCTCGCTCGACGGCACTGAATTCGATCCCAAACTCGACATCCGTCATATCCGCGCCATCGATAGCTATTGGGCTCAGCTTCGGCTATTATACTCCCCCTTCGAGGCTGGCCTGACCGGCCCTGACCCCGAGGTGTACGAGCACGAAATCCCGGGTGGCCAATTGACTAACCTCATCTTCCAGGCCAGCCAGCTCGGCCTGGGTGCGCAGTGGGCAGAGACGAAGAAGGCCTATGGGGCTGCCAATTCCTTACTGGGTGACATCGTCAAGGTCACTCCCACCTCGAAAGTCGTTGGTGACCTCGCCCAGTTCATGGTATCCAACAAGCTCAACACTGAAGACGTTATCGCCCGCGCGGACCAACTCGATTTCCCGGGATCCGTGCTCGAGTTCTTGGAGGGTCTTATGGGTCAGCCCTACGGTGGCTTTCCAGAGCCGCTCCGCACCAAGGCCCTACGTGATCGCCGGAAACTCGACCGGCGCCCTGGACTCTTCCTCAAGCCGTTAGATTTGGCCAAGATCAAAGGCGACCTAAAAGAGAAGTTTGGCAGTGCTACCGAGTCCGATGTTGCTAGTTATGCTATGTATCCCAAGGTGTACGAAGATTACCGCAAGTTCGTCCAGAAATATGGGGATCTGTCCGTCCTACCAACCCGCTATTTCCTCGCGCGACCGGAAATCGGTGAGGAGTTCCATGTCGAGCTGGAACAGGGTAAAGTGTTGATTTTGAAGCTGCTCGCTGTTGGTCCGCTGTCCGAGCAAACCGGCCAGCGCGAGGTCTTCTTCGAGATGAATGGCGAGGTGCGCCAGGTCACTGTCGACGACAACATGGCCGCTGTCGACGACACCGCCCGGGTCAAGGCTGACCCTACCGACAGCAGCCAGGTTGGCGCACCGATGAGTGGTGTCGTCGTAGAAATCCGTGTGCATGACGGCCATGAAGCGAAGAAAGGCGATCCGATTGCCGTGTTGAGTGCGATGAAAATGGTATTTTTTTTTCCCTGTCCTATCCGCGTCTTGTCTTTGTTTTCTCAACTAACGTTCACCCAGGAAATGGTCATCTCTGCCCCTCACCACGGAATAGTTTCCAATCTTCAAGTCAAAGAAGGCGACTCAGTCGATGGCCAAGATCTCATTTGCAAAATCACCAAAGCTTAATGATCTTTATAGACCTCAAGGGCCACGTTTGAACGGTGATCGGCGATGGCCAATAATGATTGCCAGGGTCGGTTACCACTTCAATCTGTGCTGCCTAGTTTACCGTGTTCGCACCAAGCTTGTGGTTCTGCCCGTTTGGGGATGTCTGTATTGGAAATCAGTCGCCTTCTGAAGGTGCGGGAACGCCGTGATCGATGGGTGCCTTCCTTTCTCTCCAACTAGCCTAGTATATTAGTGGCGATCGGGCGGGCGACTTACAATATTATCGAATACAAGTCGATGTTAAGGTCGTGATGTATAGGAAATGATATTCATACTGTAAAGAAACCACATGCCTACTACATTCACTTTGTTTCCCCTGGGGGGGCCAAAAAAGAAACTACTTAACCTATGTATGTATGTACGTACTTTGGTTGTACCGGAGAAAAATCGATAAAGAAAAATCGATAAAGAAAAATGTGATAGCGATGATATTATACAAACTTGCACAAAACCGAGGAGACAAACCGAGCTGCAGAGCTTTCTAAGCTAAAGTATACATTGCGTCCTTACTGTTAGTGTGTAGTATGATATGTTTTATGTATGGTGGAGGACATCTTAAACCGGGGTAGCGGACACTTGGTCGGTTTTTTTTCATCTAGATTTGTCCTCTATTCTACAATGCGATTTCCATACAGTATTTTAAACCGATTGCTAGTGTAGAAAATTACTGATGTTGCCCAATTCTTCCGCTTCATGACTTGGTGGAGACTTCGGCATGATTTCCCTTTTCTGGAGCCATCCTCACAATATTCCAAGACAGGGTCATTGGCTTCCAAAGTTTGCGCCTCTAAAATGCAAGTTAGTTCAATACTGGAGATTAAGTTGGCACATATACCCGAGTATACGCATCCAGGTTTATGCACGGGGCTTACTATCAACCTCCGTATCTTATTATTGATTAACTTGGATTGAGACTCTCCGTGTAACGCCTTTCGGCCAGGATGGACTGGCTGTAGCAGCTCCCTGTTGCACAGTCATGTGTCAAGAAGCACTATGACCAATCAGTCCTCTGGAGTCTTGAATTTTGACATCTAAACTACGGAACGAATTTCACACCTCTAGCAAAACCTGCGTGAATGCTCTCTCCTCTGTGGTTTTTAGTTCCGTATGGCTGAGGCGGCTGAAGCTTCTGAGGCAATATTTGGGGGGTCGTCTGAGAAAGCAAATCTAGGCCAGATGGACTGTAAGGACTCGTTACATCGCTAGTAAAGATAAAGTGAAAAGGAAGTTACTAATATACTGATCCTCACTCATGGACCTACCGATTATTAATTCCTTCCAGCTCCTCTAGCTCTTTCTCCAGTTTTATTCCTTCATTCCGCGTTTTTAACATCTGGTTCTAAAGATGCAGGGATCATCTGCTAATGTTCAAACCGGCCTTGAAATCAGGGGACGGTTTGGAGCAGGAGGCTCTTAACGCGGTCTGCTTCCATACATTCCCTAACCGATCCCTGTGGCAGAGCATTTCATCTAACCTATTCTGTGAAGAAGATCCCCGCGCATCATGAAGTCGTCGCCCGTGGGGGCCCTGTGAAGAAAGATTTGTCCAGTATCCATAAAGCCCTCCGGTGTGGAATGTCCTTGGCTATAGATGTAATTTTACGGTGCCGGAGAATTAAACATGGTGGCAAAACTTCTTTGTGGGTAAGCTAGAAGTTTCGCTACAGCTCCGGTCGTGCACACCAGTGGTGTTCTTCCGAATACATGAACCATAATCTGTATAAAGGTAACAGTGAAGAAATGGGAAATATATTACAGTGTATACGTGCCATGGCGTCTGATCTTTACACTTCTCTTCTTTAAATAGCAGTGTTAACTCTTTTTCACTTGAACGTGTAATAAAAGACCATTTATATTGTTGAGATCAGGATCTAGTTAGAGAAGAAAGGAAACTACTATGGTTTTAAGGCTCTGACGAAGGTATTGCATGAGGGACGTGAACATGTTGCTTGCAGCAAGCCCAGGTATATCCCCATAATCTCCTACAATGGGAGGTAAGCTCTGGCGTAGCCATGCCAACAGGGGTAGGTTTATGGCTATGTCTGAAAGTCAAGGTTGAGCTATGATGACCGTAAGCTAGAATAAGAAGCTGTTTTTCTCCCGTATACGCAAAACGATAGTTGAACTGATATTGATATTGATCCGGAAGTTAAAATAGCAGAGAGTACTGTAGATACATACAAACACACACTTCTGTTCCAGCATCCCTCCCTCTCCTATCTCTGGGAAGGAAGGATCGGCTTTGGCAGGTATGGTTCCTCGAGATAAGCCGTCTCCTCTTGAGAGAGTTGGATCTTTAAGCTTGCAACAGCCTCATCAATCCGTTCTTTACGGTTCAGTCCTAGAATCGGGCTCACACTGGGGCGGCTAAGCAGCCATGCAGTCGCAATCTGTGCCATGCTGACACCCTTCCGATTTGCCAGCTCCTCAACCCGGTCAATGATCAAATCATCAGCCTGGGTTTGGTTTTTTCGGATAAGCAGATTTGTGAATTCATCTGTTGATTGGCGCAATGTGTTGCTTTCCCTATTTCGAGACCGCGCGAGCACGCCTCGCGCCAGTGGTGACCACGGGATCAGCCCAACACCAGAATCTAGGCAGTAAGGAATCATTTCGCGTTCCTCGTCACGAGCAATCAAGTTATAGTAATTTTGCATTGAGATAAATTGATGCCAACCGTTACGAGCGGCAATGTTCTGGAGTGTTTGAAACTCCCAGGCCGCCATCTGCCGAAGGGTTAGAAATGCACAAGGCTTTTTTTTTTCAGTGACATAAATCAGGATGCGGGATTGATTATGATTAAATTGAATGTGGTAAGAAATTCGTATGCTATGTTTTAATTTGTAGCTATCCTCTACCTTGGAAGAAGAGAAAGGGGAAGAACATACCGAGCTGGCACCGATATACCTAACTTTTCCACTTTCAATAACGTCATTCAATGCCCGCATGATCTCTTCCCGGGGTGTCTCTCGGTCAAGTCTGTGGATCTGCAGGACATCAATGTAGGTTCCCAATCTCTTGACGCTTGCGTCTACAGCATCAAAGATGTGCTTCCGTGACAAGCCGGTTCGGTTAACCCAAATCCCGTCGTTGGCAGAAAGATCCCGGACAGACTTTTCGTTCGAAAGATCTTGGGAGGGCAGTGGCTCATTTTGATCGTTTACACGAAAGTAACATTTGGTGAGGAGGACAACACGTGAACGTGGAATGTTGAATTTTTTGAGTGCCTTACCGATGATCTCCTCGGATTTGCCATTCGAGTAGGTATCGGCCTAGTCGTGAATGAATAACAGTTTAGTATAGTGGTCAAAACTAAATACTAAGACAGACCTTAAAAATGTCCACATTGACCTTAGGGAGGAAAGGTGGGTGAGAAGAAAATATTCACAAACCGTATCCCAGGTATTGATGCCTCTCTGGTATGCGTATTCAAGCAATGGCAGCGAGTCCTCTTCATTTAGAATCCACTCTCCCCATGTTCCGTCCCCATAGGACATGGCCCCAAGGACGATTCGGGAAATTTTAAGGCCCGAGTTGCCGAGGCTAGAATTATTCATGGTTAGCTGACTGAAACATTTGAGCATTCTATGGAGAATAAAAATCGTAGATTTAAATAGTGTCAAGGGCAGCGAGACAGGGTCTCTATTGAGTAAGTATAATTACGTGCGCGCGCTGATATATGTATTCCTAGATGTAATAGAAAGAAATGAGAGTTAAGAAAAAATCTTACCGAACGTATTGCATTTCTTCCGCCATGGTTTGATTCTTTTGACAATAAAGACTTCGGCTCGTCTTCTAGGTCGAATAGACTATATTCTATAGTGACAATGTTACTTCCTGATGCAGATGCCATTGAACATTCACACATATATATCCGTTAGCATGCATTTATATCTGTATTCTTAGATATATATAAATGTGGTATAGTTCAACATTCAGCAGTAGGAAAGAGGCCATAGGTTACTCAATTGTGTCTCAATTCAAAACAGAAAATTGGAACATTATAATGATATTATATGCACGTACCTAGGATAGTTGAGGCTATTCCCTGTCACCGACCAATAATATTAGTATTTACTGGAGTATCTAGAGTGAAAAGAAAGGCATACCGTCCAGCCGTTAAGGACTACGATTTACAGGATGCAAATCAGGAGGTCGTTAGCGCAATGGTATATAGAAAAAAGAGGGAGGATTAACAACTATTTATGCTTTGCACCCAGTGCTCAATATGATAGATACTATTTTATTTTATTTTGAGAAAGTGACGTAAGTCGATTGAGTATTATTATTAATTAAGAATTTTTGCAAGCCTGCAGGATCTTCCTTTTCTCACTAGAACTGGCCCCTCCCGCAATGAGCCCTCTTTAGCCTGCCAAAATAGAGAGTGTATTGATTAGAAATATGTATGTATACGGACTTATCAACATCTCAATGAAGTTATTAGGATTAGGGTTACTAGCATCCTTCATCTCATAGATAGTGTATAGATAGTGCTATGATACGTCAAATTATGTAGGTAAGATGCAACCGGGGATATGATTGTTTTTAACGCCGGCCTCTTCACTTAAGGTTTATTTCGGTAGTTAATAAATAAAACTGAAGAAGACTCGGAGTTAGGTAGAGAATGGCAAAGGGGATCCGACTGGCCCAGTATGGAGCGAATCTAACCGCATCTATACTAGCTGCGGCTAGCTCTAGTCTAAACCAATCAAATCGGTGTAATGGGGCTGCTTGTTTTTCATTTATACTTTAGCTATTCCTAATGTAGCTGACGCGATAGAAAATAAAATGGTTGTAGCGCAACACGCTAATGAGCTTTAGCTCGCCACTTCATCTTCGGGCCCGTGCTAGTCTTAGCCCCAGGCCTTTCTCCGGGCCGAGGTCCGGGTGTGTTGATGCTCTGGATCTGTGGCAACTCTATCACGAGAACGCTTGTAGTACCTAGGATTACTAGTACTTTATGCAAGGCGCTTACTATTCAGCTTATTAATAAATTTGTATGGACAAGATATAAATTGATACTATACTACTGAGCACGTAGTATCTAGCATTTAGTATATTATTATATTTCTGTAAGTACTTACATCCTGCAATATGAAGGATATCATCAATGATAGTTTTCTTTTTTTTAGTATAGATTTATTGCAGATCCTATTAAATATATTTTTCAAGTTCTTCCTACTTCTCGTAGCGATTATATAATGGCAGTGTCAGAGGACCCTTTTGCTCGGTCTCCGAGTATGTACCAAGGGGCGCCGAGGGCACCAGCTTTCCTTCAGCTCCAAGGTTTGGTGGACGGATTTTAGATGGGTATAACTTCGGACCCACTCTGAGTTGACAACAGTTTAATTAACTAATATCCGTTGTAGTCTCGATACGGTGAATGCAATCACTTCACTTAAGCTTCCACCTAGGTAGAATACATTATCGTCAATGTCTACATGTATATGCATTCTTTCGTCCCGGTAAGCCTGATATGCGTAATTTTGCGCCTTATCTCGATGTGGGTGCCAAGATGAGATCATGCCATGGTTTTCAAGCTGACTTTCAAGTTTGGCAGGCCCTGATTACACATCGTCAGCTAGGCATTGAGACACTTATTCACACTGAGCATATGTGACGTAGGATACTTCTTTTTTTGCCGGTTGCTTTCTTTCTCCATTTTCCAGTTTAGGGATTTATGGTGGGTCTCATGATTTTCATCAATATTATAACATAAAAGTATTCGTTCCGCAAGCTGACCATACTTGGCGGAATAGGAGAAGAGCGTATCCGCGGGATTATTATTGGGAGAGCAAAGAAAGGAGGCGTATTTTGAAATTACTATACGTGAAATAACGATTAATTATGGCCATCACCTCGACCGTGAAGACCATCAAACTGGGGGCTAGAAAAGAGGCTTTTCCACAAAAGGTAGTAAATCAGAGTTAATCAAACGCCTCAACTCGACAAACAGGCAGCAGCATTCGCCAGCTCATCAAACGAGGCCTTCATGCACCGCATTAGCTGTCACAGCATCATTTGTAATCGACGGCATGCTCCTACGAAGATCCTGAACAGTGCATGACTATAGTAGCCAGATCTATATTCGCCCAGGCAATGAGGCCGACATGATCGGGATCTCGAAGATGGCGCGTAAGTCGATCATTGGGACCAACCTGATCTTCGTGGAAGAGATTCAAGGGAAACTTCTACCGGAAACATGAGGGAGGGTGATAGGCTTGAAGGTTATGTAAAATGATCGGGGGGTATGGGTATTATGCAACTGAAACTCAGAATGTCGACAAGCTCGCATCGACGATCTCAAGGCCTCTATGTCTGACTACGGTGAATCTATTGGGAAATCGATTTATAAGCGCGGTAAGCTCAACACTCCAACTGGTGGAGACTTAAGACTCACAACTAGTGATAATCAGTCGGTTCGTGGGGGAAACTTGTCAGGGAGATGTGGAGATGTGCAATCTATCTAATAGGCAGGGGGATTCCTGTACCTATGTTTCTCTCTACGGACTAGACCCTGTAGTTGTGAACTTGATCAGTGAGTTCTAAAGCATCTTATTTTATCGGACAACTCAGCTAATGCGTATTGGGCACAGCCCAACCATCCTCCTAGATAAACACGCGGCGATTCTGGCGTATAAAGACAAAATACTAACAGAATCTAATCGGATTCCAGGCCCTATTGTCCGTCAGTCCGCATTCACAGAGGCCTTGGATGAGCCTGACTATGCACCTGGGTGTTTAGAGAAGAATCCTCCTAAATTGTCTAACGTATACTGGGCGTTTTTGTGCTGCGTTAATGGGAAGTGATAAGGCTACCTGCTCAAATCAAGTTTGACGAATAATGTGCTCGGGTCATACCTAATACCTTGGAATATTGCCTAACAAACTATAGGTACTATATTATACCATGAATTACCAACAATCCTATCATAGCCTTTTTTGGAAAACCCTCAATAGGGGTTCTATACCTATCTAGGATGCTCTTCTAGCCCGTTTGCATATTACTTCCACCTTTCAGTGTCGATAATCTAGCCCTCGACGGGGTACGTAACGCCCGGATCTTGTCCCTGGACATGGCTATGCCTATAAGTCAGTAACGTGAATGTAAAAGTATGTGGCCCTCTTGTACGCCATATATCGGATCGAATGACGGAAGGCTGGGACACAGAAATTAACCCGTTAGACATATGTGGTAGTGGGGGAAGGCAAGCTTCGGTTTTGAATGTTATTCTATTGCTTTCATCTATATCTACGACCTCTTATGTGCATGTAGAAGCTATTGTGTCCCTCCTCACATCTAATATCCCCAGCTCTATTAGTATCACCGCCCGCCACAACTCTAGTCAAGCATCTACCCCACAAGGTCGATGTGATGGCTGCCGAGCAACCAGTCCCCAGTATAAACGCCTACGACAGCAGTGATGGTGGAGATAATGTGAGACCTGTCGCTGAATTTAAATTCCTAGAGTTCAAAGCAATGACCCTTAGGGAGATGGAAGATTTCCTAGCCAAAGATGGGTTGACCCCCTGATTAAATAAGTACGCTGACAAACCATATTTCACCAGTATTAATGCCCAGGAAATCCGTTAGAGGCCCTAAACATCGACAAGATGACGATGACAACCTCAATACTGCTCATGCACAGAAAAGATATCGTGATATAAAATATACCTGGGTGGAGACATTGAAGCTCACCTCCACTATTCGGTGGCGGTCGGACTAGAAGGCAGTTATGGAGAAAGTGTTTCTTGAAGCACCCTATTGTTAGTACTATGAAGGCAGCAGCAAGGGCATGGTCATCACCGCTAATGAACATATGGATAAGGATTGCTGAATTCTATGGAATACCCGTGCCAGAGAGGGCCCTGGCAGAGAGACGGGGGTTGGGAATATTTTTTGAACCATCATTCTAGTTTCGACCATATTATCCACGAATTGTGGCATGCCGCGCGCGACATAAACCCGACAAAAAAACCGGTAGACTTTAACGCTTACCTAGACTTATTGGAACGAGGAATGGAAAATCGGCCAAAGTACACCCGCACCATGAGCTTCCTTTCAAAGCTCCGCTGAACTGAGAGTCCAAATCGGGATGAGTGGCGTTAGCTTCCCTAGGCTGTCGCTAGCTATTCGAATTGAACTTTGGAAGGAATGATCCCGAGATACTTCCAATAGCTAAGCGGTTCTGAGCGAGGTTATAGACAAAGCCAGCAAAAGCTACGGCAAGAGTTTCAATGTTAGCCACGACAACGCTGACTCAAATTTTCGATACCAAAGAAATGGCCATGGCACCGAAGTGGTTTTCACTGGGTCAATAGAGTTCGTGAAGCTCAAAACGGACCTCGAAGGGGGAATTATCATGGCAGCGGTCCAGGCAACTGCCAAGGTGAATGCCGTTTTGTAGACGTGGGTAAAGAAAATAGGTTGCTAAGAAGCATCCTTAGTTGAGAGCCGCCGTGGGAAAAAATACGGCAGGGGCTCACGGTGTTTTCTGGGTTAGATTCGCTAAGACGAAAGTTTTATAAATTCCTCGCTATGGACCAAGACTCTGATGACACACCACTGCTACTTGAAAGCGGTCCACGAGCGCAATGGACCCTAATTCACTCGTAATGATCCTATCCCCTTCTCCCATGCCTAGGAAGGATAAAGGCATGATAGTTCCGATATTTCGCGATGTCAGATCTTAAAAGTTTTAGTGCCCAAATAGTGACATGGTCTTCGGCAGCCGCTGATACTGAGGCCATGATCTTTCCGCAGCCACTGCCGCTTCGTTACCTTCTCTACGTCTCGATGTATAGACATAAATTCCCCCATGATGTTGAGAGGTGTCACCTCATCGTTGTTTATATAGATACTGAAGTATGGAGAAGGTGTAACAGCCTCTGACGTAGATGTAGGTAACGCTGTGGTAGTAACTTGTGATGACGATGCTCTCACGAGCGCTCGCGCGGCCCGCGTGGAAATGGTCCTCAGAGCGCCGCTTTCTAAGCGCTGTTTTCCTTCCTAAAGGTTCTCCCTCGGGACGAGTAGCTGACCTTGGGTTGCAGGAGGTTCTCGCATGCGAGGATGGATCTCGCAGGAGCCCGTAGCCGTTGACAGCACCTGAGTCTCTGGGTAGAGCCTAGATGGGGAGAGATGTCTATCACGTCAACCCGCGACGTAGGTGGAGAGGCCCGTATGAAAGCATTGGCCCGTTCACAGGACGTCCAACTACGTTCCCAAAGCTTCGCAGTCGGCACATCTATTCCAATGATCCTCCAAGCTCCGAAACAGAGCTATTGTTCGGCCATCCTCTACCACCCTCGTCTCTATAATCCTCGCACATCCTTCTAAGGGTGAGGCGATGGGACGCTCCCTCTGACGTAGAGAATTCGGTCCCTCTACAAGGGCCAGCAAACCCTTAACCGGCTCCATGGCAGGCTACTGCTCGTATATAGAGGGTAACGATGGTGCCTGTGAGACATCCAACGTCTTAGACTTATCCTGGTGATAGGGGATGGACAGTCCGTATGAGGAGGGTTACTCATTCGACACATGTGCGTTCAAAAATCCAGCAGTGTCCATAAAGCAGCACATTACAAGTCGTTGAAGACTTTAGTGAGCAGTCACGCGCCGTGGTGAAGTACATATTTGGTCTTCTTAGGGCCGGCCACGCGAGAATCCAAACATTCTACCGTATGGATGCAAGTGGATATGAAATTGCTACCTAGGTAGGATAGTAAACAGGAAACTTTTTTGAGTGGTACATGTGGAAAAAAAAAATCGGTCGGATATTACTATCATAGTTGGGGCTACTAGTAGAATAGTGTCTTGTCATGATCTTTAAACTACTAGGTAGTATGGTAGTAAATGTAAAAACACGATGTTCGACTCGTCCAGTTGCTTCGACTGGAATTCCTGAGGCTTAAAGATGCCGCAAGCAGGTTAAAAGATAGATATAAATGTTCAGTGTTGAATCTTCACAATCGGTTAGATTTCACAGTTGCATACTTCCAAGAGATACATATTAGAGGTACCTATATACCCCAGTGACCGCCAAGTCAAAGCTCCCAAACTAAACCTAAAATAGAATAGTGGTGTAAGCGAAGGAACGCTAACTCCACGTCACACTAAAACATCGTCCATGCCCTTTTAACTCCATTTAGACTCCAACCTCAACACCCACTTATTGTCATCGATTCCTCCTCCTCTAGCATCAAAGTAAGTCAATTTCTTAGCGGGACGGACCCAGGTCCTTATTATACAAGCAATAAAAGGGTGCTATCCTTAGCTCTTATCATGTTTTTGGTTGTATGGTCACGTATTAAGGTCTAGATGATAACCACGAGCAGGTCCCGCCAGCAACAGCATCCATGGGCACCCGCAGCCTCATCTGTATCTTCTACAAGGGCCGCTTTGTCGTCGCCCAGTACACTCAATTTGATGGCTATCCGGAAGGACAAGGAGCTACGATCTTGAACTTCCTGCTGGGCCCAGCGAACATTGAACGCCTCAAAGAGGGCCTCAAGTATATCATAATCGTCGATGATGAGGGCCTTCGGCAGCTTAGGGACGTCATGAAACAGGAAATGGAGCTCCAACCAGGTGACGTTGAATCTAAGATCGTAACCGGTTGGCCTTCCCTCCGCCGTGAGACGGGTGGTCAGATTTTCGAGATTATCGCCCAAGCTACACCCGAAAAGCACGTGCCGATCTTCCTTGATCTTAATTTCTGTAATGACGGCCTGTTCTGCGAGTGGGCTTACGTGGTCGACCTAGATAGCGGTGTGTTTGAGGTGTTTAGCGGGTCCGAATCGAAAGCGGCAGCCACCAATGAACGATTCAATGATGTTGGAGGCAGCGAGGCGTCCGTTCCAGCCTTTCTAAAAAGCTTCCCGCTGTCCCAACTGCCAAACGAAAAAGAATTCATCGACCGCATTAATGGGCTCAGGGTTGAGGACGAGGAAGATGAAGGTGAAGGAGTGGCAGATGAGTGAGAGAATGTCGAGGGGGTAGCGGAGGCTCATACGGACCCCGTTTCGGAGTGAACTGGACCAGAAGAGATTCGGATGAGCTAAACTTCACTCGAACATTGTAATGTACTTTTAGAACTTTGCTTTCCGTCTCCTTATTAATTTTAAAACCGGGGAGGCGTGCTATGGAGGCAAAATAGCTTATTATTAAAAATACAAATTGCAGCAAGCTTAGACACCGGGTTTCTGAGAACTATCCCTTAGCGCCTCTGACCGGCCAATAAAACTCGATATTCCTGAGGTAACTACTAGTATCATAGGTACTAGGATAGTACTAGTTAGGCCTTGTTTACCTCGGGCTCAGCTTTGCAAGAAGAAGCTGGAGAAAAGTGGTGTGAGTGCTCAACAAGAATTTTGTGATTAGAAGCTTGAAATACGCATTACAATACTTCATCGTAATGCACATAGCTATATATAATGGACTAGGCCGTAGTGTTGAGTATACACTCAACACTTTGGTCGAGTCCTTAAGGATCCTCCCACATTTCTCCAAAAAGGGACAGGTATACATACATATTACCATGTATACTATATAACGAAACGTCAAAATTATCAGGAAGGCCTTCCCTGTTAATGAGATAAAGATATTAATATTATTATAGGGACTTGTGGGACTAGCTTCCAGAATCATCCCTTGCACAAACAGCGCGCACAACTTCTATCCTCGCTTAATCTGGCTTAACATACCATTGGTGTCCCTCTCCTTACAAGGTTACCCTCCCTTGCTCCTAGCTCAATGGGACATGCACATACAAGTACACGTGCGGGACTTCAAAAACTCCTCAATATACTTCTGTCTACTTCAGCGCCTCCAAGGCCGCCGACCTACCCGCTAGCACCACCAGCTACCACAGGCCCTCCGTCGAATTACGTGAGCCCGTATCAACGGCTTACCCCTGTCATTGAACATGGCCTTGACGACTCATTTATGGAAGAATTGATTATGAGGTGCAAATGGATAATATTCCAATGGTAGAGTCAATCAAGGCGTCAGTAGGGGGCGATAGAGTTCATAATCCTGAAGAAAATCTACCTAAAACCCCTCCCAGACGGCATGAATCGAGCTCCGACGACGAGGATGAAGATACAGGGCCCCGCCTACGTGATATGACAGGAACGCCGGACATGGGCCTAGAAATGGAATAAGTATCTCTTATGATGTTACTTGGCATTGTAAACCGGGTCCTGTAGTATCTGATACTGAAAGGAGGTGAACCAGAAAATGAAACCGCTCTTCTCCCAGGAGCTGGAGGAGAAGCGAGATCGCTGTCTACAGGGTAAATTGAGGGACCGGGGGACAATACTTAGCTCCTGTACGATCACTGCTCACATACATGGACAAGCCCGACACGTCCCCTACACAATTGAAGAGGAGCCAAATGCGGTGGGGCTTCCCGGCACCGAATTGGACCGAGTGGATGCTCAATTGGAGGAGTGGGCGAAGAAATTTCCCGAAAAAGAGCTCCGCCCGGGTATATAATGAAGGCAATAAAACCCAGGAGGCCCACGGAACTAGAACCAACAGCACCCGGCCCAACAAGTCTAATGGCATCGGGGGCTCAGCAACGGCGAACATGCTGAGGGATTTACAGGCCCAGCTCATAGCGGAGGGGGCAGCCGATGTCTGGCAGCGGATTCGTGCTTTGTGGGGGTGCGGCGGGCGAGGCGGACGTCTAGCCAACAATATTGATGGGATTTGCTGGAATAATTCTGCTCGGCGCCACTTTAAAGCTTCTAGTTCCCGATATTTCGGAGTGGTGTGAGGTTATTCCCCGGGGAACCGAAGGGGGCTATGATCATTGTTGATTTCGCATATGATCATTAAAGTTGGGGGTCATTGTCTCAGTGCGGAGAACATTGGTTAAGACGCCGAAGATGGGCCGACGCCGGCCAATGTTTTCGGGGCGCCGCCAGATATCGAGGTGTTCTCTGTGAGGACTCCTATCACTCTCTCTATGGAACAATATATGCAATACTGACCATTCATTGAATGTCTGGGTTAAAAACAAGACACTAAGCAGAGGCGATTCACGGACTAAGTATTGGTGGTGTCGATTTTGGAGAACGGGGGACTTGAAATCAATACTCTACACAATCAAATTTGGTCAGCTCGATGCTAGCATACTATTAGATCCGCAGTCCCAATTGAGCAGCGGGTCCGCAAATGCTCAACAAGAACGGCTATCGGGTGCCCGATAAAACTAAGAAAGCGGTTTTCGGGACAACACCGTAGAGAATACCTCTTCAAATCCTTACTTTAGAAATACGAGACCATAAAGACATCCTACACTCTACTTACTTAAGTTAACGAATAGTCTTTCTCAAAATCATTATATATTCTCTTTTTATCACTATCAGGCAGGGTAGCGTGATATTCCACAACAGTGATATCAGCTTTATCAGCAGAGTGCCAGTTTTTGTCCTCTGGCCGGACTTGGAGCATATTAAGGTAGGCATACAATTTTTTTTTTTTTTTTTTTGTTTGATGTTCAAGAATACAACGGCCTCCTTTATTCGCTTAGGTGATCCCAACACCCCGATGCTTCTAATAATTCATACAAAACATCTCTTGCTGCATCAAGCTGCACTTTTGCCTATAGTACGCCAATCCATTGCCCCAAATCCCAGGGGCCGTTGCAGCCCAGCCACTGCGAAGTGGCGACATACGCATCACCATGGCTACTAGGCAGCAAAAGGAGGCTGTATTAAGCAAGGGAGATGCGAAAGTGCTGCACGAGGACTACCCTGTGGAGGTGTAAGCGGTCCCGACTGCGATACGGGTAAACCAGGATAATCCAAGAGATGGGGAAGGGAACAAGGCGGTTGATCCTTCATTCCCAGCTGCCCGGATCGCGTGGATCCATGGGGAGTCGTGCAAGCGATAGGTATGAATGATTATGTGTGGGTTCGGGAATATTTCCCATTGCGTGAAGAAATGGCACAATCCCCGTTGGCTGGCATGGTTCTTGAAGAGAAAACTCCTATGGACCGATTAACAGGTCGCGTCCGAGGCGAGCCGGCGGTGGAGTTGAAATATCTATTCGACGAGGTTTACCTAGTTATGACGGCAAGGCTCTTGACCGGATACAGTAATATAAGCCCCTGGATAACAGAGGGTGCACTAAGCAGCCTGATGGAGCAGACATGGAAGGAATGCCGGGGTGTTTTAGAAAGGCTAGAAAGACCTATCTGATGGACCTCCGTCAACCGAAGCTAGAATGGTAAGAACGATCTGTCATCCAATAGTTCATAATATTCAACTTTCCGATTTCAACAGCTGCATGACAAAATCAAGGCGGTACGGTACGTAACACCGCTATGTTTGCTGTGCGTTCGACAGTGAAGACAAACTATGACTTGGACCTAAGATTTAAAGATAAGACGCAACTTGCTATCGAAACACGACAACTGGTTGGCACTAGGCCAAACACAGGCACTTTCTCAGCACAGTCGCAAGCGTAATGCAATGGCTTCCTGGCCTAGGCCGATCGCAACAGATGAATGTCGCCTATATTATACAGAGCCTTAGATGCGGCGTGGTTTGCAGGGAAGAAGGCAAAAGAAAGACATCATACATTTGGGAAAGTAGATACGAGATTATCTATGCGGAGACAGGGATTAGCTACTATTATTGTAAGCCTTACCTCGATGACGAGAGGGATGTAATGTACGGGCCGCTGGTCCTCAACGGAGCGTCATTAATATTGTCTCATTTTCACTCAAAACTTGGTAATGTTGTTGGCAATAATCATGACTCACTTGAGCGTGCTAGCTCTGTTGGCGTTAATCCTTCTATCCAACCTAGTCCTGGACCCTAGGAATTGTTTTCCGGGAGGTGTTTGACAAGTTTAAGCTGGCTCTGGTCGGGTGGATAGTATATTGAGTATATTGCCATATTGCATTTATGCAGCTTGAGAATGAGAACTTTAAGGAGCTTCCGAATTCCCTCAGTCTGTCATTGGTGAGACTTCCTACCCAGTCGCACAACCTTCCGGCAATGGGTGGTAGAAGAGTCCAAGGGTCGGAAAGCCGATTTATGAAGGGACTTGGAAGCTCAATCAAATATCCATTGCTCTTTTGTGCGGTCCCCAGCTTAAGTGGATGACAGCCGCTGACCCATTCAGTTACCGGAACTCACAGGTTTTCTTCCAGCCGGATCCATAATAGCTCGATATGCTCGCTATACCAATATCGGGCGCAGAATGCGAGAAGATCTTTACCAGTGCAAAGCTCCTATCGTCAGATTCTCAAAACCAGCTTCAGCGAAAAGTGATCGAGTGTCCCAGAGCTTGGTCTTGGGGGGAAGAGAAACCCAGTGATCGAGTTGAATGAGGAGCCCAAGGTGATTAAGATCCTTTGGATAAGAGTGGTGGATTGGAGTAATGGCGAAGGAGATGAGCTAGTGGCGGAAAGTGATAGCGACAGCGAGGAGAATGGTAGTGATGGCGCAGGTACAGGAATTAAATAGTAATTACAATCGTATTGTTCGGTGAGCTTGTACGATAAAAGACATGTATGAATTTAGTTAAGGCGGTGAGCAGTGGAAAAATGCCGATGCAACAAGCCATGTGGTCAACCATTTTGGTTATTTACATCACACAATCCCGTGGAGGGCGTAGCACATTAGAGGGGACAGTATCTACTAGCTATCAGAAATAGAAGCCGAAGGTATTTCAAGCACATATGTGAAGTAGGGAAGGATAAGGTTTAAAATATGAAAACTGGATAGAAGATGGGTTTATCCATATCCGGACCATTTGCATCACTGGTCGTAGCCATGACCTTCCCTAAGAATTTGTGATTCCCCTTGGCATTTTGGTCCTTGATTAGATTTACCCATTTGTCTGGATTCTAAGATGAAACAGATTACCTGTCAAGAGGGTTGCCGGTCGGAATACGGGGCATGGTAATAGTCGGACTTAACGTCGCTACTTTAGGGGTTCCCTGAAGTCGGTGAAAGCAGGGGCCATTATTCTTTGCAGTATTCATAATATTATTCTTATTATCTTCATTATCAAAATGGCCCCATTCAGCTCCCTTAAGCCCTGATACGATGCGCTGCCGATCAAGCTGTAGGAGGAGGCATGGGAGCTACGAAGCAGATGATGTTCAATTGCGCTGTGTGGCTCCGAGCTAAAGAGGGGGAAGCCTGTTCCCAGTAGGCGGTGGTTCCAACCATGGCTCAAAAATACTACCGAGCTTCACACAACCAAAACCAAACCTATTGCGAGGCATCGCGTGGATATGCATACCGAGAAAGACCTCCGCGAATGGTTCGAAAAGGAATATCGACCAGCGCTCGAATATACAGGAGTGAGGAGTGGGAAGGACTTACACAATATGGACGAGAAGGGGCGCCGGATAGCTTGCCCTGCTGGTGAAGAAGTAGTGGTTCCAATTGGGATTAAAGAGATGTATGTTGGAGTGCCTGAGAACCGCCTATCCCTAACCGTCATCGAGAGCATTTCTGCGGACGGCAAAGCTATCCCCCCTATAGTAATTGTTCCTGGTGGGGCAATCATGGAGTCTTGGTTTCATGAAAATATGACAGGCCATGAGGTTGTGGCAGTATCCCCGTCTGGTTATACAAATGAGGGGATTTGTATAAGATGGCTCGACCGTTTCATCAAACACAACAACTGTGATCCTGATGAACCCTGGAGGATTCTCTTGATGGACGGGGCCACATGCCGTGAGGCTCCTGAGTTTATTCTTAAAGCTAAAATGAATCGTATTTGGATGGTCAAGTTCCCTTTCCACCAGACCCATCTTATCCAGCCCGCTGACGTTGGCTGTTTCCGGCAATGGAAGATATTCCAACAGAGGTGTATCATGAACGGGATTCGCTCATTTGAGGCGGAATACAACATTCGATCCTTCTTCCGAGATCTCCCTGAGATTCGTAAGAAAACCTTTACAGCTCGTACAATCAAACATGCATTCCAGGACGCAGGCATGTGACCGGTAAGCTTCTCAGCCGTTCAAAAGAAGCTAAAGGAATACGGGAAGAAAAAGAAGAAAGATACTGGATTGGAGTTCTTGGAGTATGGGTCGGAGCCAGAGTCTGAGTTAGAGGTAGAAGGAGAAAGAGAATCTGAGCCTGAACTGGAAATCTTTAAACTAAAACCCCCATCTTGATATGGCGAATGTCATCAGGCACTCCGATTTATCGATAATAAGGTTTAAGATGTACTTAGCTCGCCATCCCGTGCTCGATACAAGGTCATCACAGAGTCTACAGGCGTCTTTCTTATGTGCGGGAGTCTCCATGAGATGGAGGTTGCGCAGGCTCGTGCCGGAGCAATTCAAACCCACAAACGCAAACTGTGCGCTCGGAAAAGTCTAAGCAAGGGAGGCTCAATTCTCGCCAGTGACGCACTCCAAAAGATCAAAGACAAACGCAGGCAAGAGGCCGATGCCAGACTTAAGAGGGCTAAAAAGGCTATCACAGTCGCTGAGAATAAGGCAAAAGATGCACTAAGGAATAGAGGGGTTCAGGCTCGAAAGGATGAGAAGGCACGCCTTGCCTTTCTCAAAGCAAACTCAGGACCTGTTGGTGTCGAGATTCCTGATTCAATATGGGTTATCCATTTCGGTAAAGATTATCAGATGCATTAACTATCACAAAATATGAGTTGATTGTTGTATCTCTTAGGAGATGAAAATAGCTAGGACTCTAGATATCTATAGGATGTGTGGGCGCTAGTAAGCGAGATCACATGAGGCACTAGACCATAATTCCTTGTGACATTAACCAGATGATCACAGAGTTATGTGAAAAGTCCGTTCAATTCAGAAACGACTTTAGTAGAGTAGCACATATAAAGAAGATAAAAACAACGCGCCTATATGATATGAAAACTAAGAGGGACATGTGCGTTCGGTAGTAAATAGCGCTAGCTTCACGGTGTCGAACGGTAATTATTAAACTATCTACAGAGAAAGAAGGGGGCATTTATATTCCTACTTTGGTGCCTGACTTATTGGCATATTCCACTGATTTAACATTGATGGAATATTCCGGTGTCTTCTGTGTGACAGATGGAGAAGGAATGAAAATCTTAACGACAGCAGGACGTTGACTTCTTAACTTTTTCCGCCCACGTGACCATATTCTTAAGAAGCTGAAAAATTTTTAACTCTCTGTAGTTAATAATCTAGCCATCCAATTGGTAGAAAATCATTTCCCAATCATATAATTGACCGCCTGGGGCAGCTTTTGCCCTCAAATGTTCTTACAATGCAGTGACCAGCGTCTTGACCCTGCTGATATCCTCTTTGCTATACTTCTTGATTGGGCCCTCAAATGGACTCCAGGTGTTATATATAATAGGTGTACAAAAACTCTCCCAGTTCAGTCTTTCCTTTCAAAACCTGATGACCTTTCCTCTTTGCCTCCCTGTATTGACTGTAGGACTAAACAAAACGTGTCAAGTGCCCGAAAACGCTGCTAGTTGTGTAGTCTTGGGAGACTTGGACCCCCATGAAACTTCAGCAGAAAGCACCGCCACTGTTACTGTTGCTGAGATGCGGAGGAGACCACGTGTCGCTCGATCCAAAAATCCTATTGTATCGGCGCTTA
Source organism: Pseudotulostoma volvatum (assembly GCA_019804575.2). NCBI lineage: Eukaryota > Fungi > Ascomycota > Eurotiomycetes > Eurotiales > Elaphomycetaceae > Pseudotulostoma > Pseudotulostoma volvatum. The sequence continues at coordinate 39,388 of JAHQZX020000645.1, forward strand.
TCGCACCAAAACCTAATCCCCAATTTCTAGCATGGAACGACAGTCAACAATCTCAAGGGATCCTCCAAAATTGTCGAGCTTCTAGAAGGGCTGGCAGGACTCCTACTCCCACACCTCAACCACCTCACATCCCTTCCTCCGTGTTCGATACCCGAACCCTCTTTCTCTCGCCCCGATCTCCATATTTACTATCTTCCCCACAGCCTCAGAGTCAGCTCGAAGATACTCCTTTCATACCTCTGGAAGACTGGAAACTACTTGAGAGCTTCCACCTTGAACTTGAAAAATACCAAGTGGAAGATACTATAAGAGGTGCAAAGAGAAACGGTTTGAAATAAGGCTTAGAGTCCACAACCCGTGGCCCGAGGCTATATGTTACCGATGTTGAAACAAGGACCGGGCAATATAGGGTGGTGAGGATTTCTTCTTTTCGGCCGCTAACAACATCGATCCGGGTGCAATCCCACCCGCTTTACCCGCTTTAAGCCAAGTGGAGGAGATGGTTATGGCTCCTCAGTATCATTACTCAGGCCATTGTGTAAGCTTTATGCAAAATAATATTAAGCTCTTTGATGCACTGCCTCTCATGCCCGAAGATTTGGATATAGTCTTACTCTGACCCAAAGACGCTAATAAAGATAACCCCAGGTATCACCGTCAATTTCAGCGAGACTTTTGGGTCAGAAGGACTGCGGTTTTTAGGTGGCTAAGGTTCCTTAAATCTAATCATCCGGATTATAGACATATCACTATATGGGGCTCATTCTGAACGTTCTCCCAAACGGTTTTCTTCCGGGTAGCATCATCACTAGCAAGGTAGATCGAGAAGATGGAGCTGGTACCGCCGAAGGGACAGGGGCTCGCTGGACAGGTACGCTCCGCTCAGGAGTTGAACTCGGGCTCGAAGCCTCAAAGCCCCGTCGAATAAAGTCCAATTCGGAATCATGTACGTTGAGATTTAGGATCTCAGACTCGGTAACGGACAACGGTTCATCGTCCTTCAAAGGATCAAGATTTTCAAGGATAGCTTCTCCATCAGATTCCTCTTCGGGGCTCTCAGGCTCATCCGCCAAAATAAGAGAAACGTGATCGGAGACATCTCCATCTTCGGTAGGTCATTATACCGATCATCCCGAATAGTACAATCCGGATATTAAGGAGTCTCAGCCACCCAGAAACCGCACTCTTGACCCGAAAGTCTCGCTGAAATTGACGGTGATACTTGGGGTTATTTTTATTAGCGTCTTTGGGTCGGAGTAAGGCTATATCTAAATCTTCGGGCATGAGAGGCCGTGCATCAAAGAGTTTAATATTATTTTGCATAAAGCTCAATGGCCTGAGTAATGATACTGACGACCGAAAACAGGCTTTATGACCATCTGTAAATGTGCCCGAGCAATAGCTATCTCCTCCACTTTTAAAGCGGGTAAAATGGGTGGAACTGCACCCGGATCGATATTGTTAGCGGCCGAAAAGAAGAAATCCTCACCACCCTATATTGCCCAGTCCTTGTTCCAACATCGGTAACATATAGCCTCGGGCCACGGGTTGTGGACTCTAAGTCTTATTTCAAACAATTTCTCTTTGCTCCTCTCACAGTATTCCACTTGGTGTTTTTCAAGTTCAAGGTGGAAGTTCTCAAGTGGCTTCCAGTCTTCCAGAGGTATGAAAGGAGTATCTTCGGGCTGACTCTGAGGCTGTGGGAAAGATAGTGAGTCTGGAATATTGAGATCGGGGAGGGGGAAAGAAGGGTTCGGTATCGAACGGGACGGAGGAGTAGGGATGCGAGGCGGTTGAGGTGTGGGAGTAGGAGTCCTGCCAGCCCTTCTAGAAGCTCGACAATTTTGGAGGGTCCTTGAGATTGTCGACTGTCGTTCCATGCTAGAAATTGGGGATTGGGTCTTGGTGCGATAGGCGCTAACACAATAGGAGGATTTTTGGATCAAGCGATACATAGTCTCTCCCACGTGCTTTGGTAGCAGTAGAAGCGGTATTTTCTGCTGAAGTTTTATGGGGCTGCGATAAGTACCGGCATGAATCGTTTTGCCGCAGGAGCATTAATGGGTCCAAGTCTCCCAAGCAGCGCATTTTCGGGCATTTGACACGTTTGTTTAGTCCTGTAGCCAATACAGGAGGCAAAGACTTTGGAGGAAAGGCCATTTGTTACGAAAGGAAAGGCTGTCCTGGGAGAGTTTTTATACACCTATTACAATACCTGTGGTCTATTTTAAGGGGGCTAATCAAGAAGGATATCAGCAGGGTTAAGACGCAGGTCGCTGCACTGAGCAAGAACATTTGGAAGAAGGATTTAAATGAAAAAAGGACATGGCCAGGCAATCAACCAATGTGATTGGGAAATGATTTTTTACCAATTGGATAGCTAGATTAAGGACTAGTAGAAATTTTCAGCTTATGTGGCCATGGCGGAAAAAGTTAGGAAGCGCTAGCGCTTTAAATGAAGGCTAGACCGTAGCGCCTGTACATGCTCTACTATTTTAGGTCTAGTAGCTTGCTAATCAATTACTAATCAACCTACACGTGCACTATGATAGTCGTGGCGACTTAACCTAACTATTCTCGGTTCGGTAAACTGCAACTAAAAGTTGGGCTCTATGACATAATATCTTCACAACAGCATTGTCAAATTCGGCTACCCGCTTTTCCCATACCGTATCTATGATCCATCAAAGTTACAGCTATGTCTTCATCCAAATCGTCAAGTGTGAACTGCCGTCGTTCGGAAGAGGCCGCATCCAAACAATCTCCGTTCATGGCGAGACAAGATCAAACACATCACTCAATTGATGCGTTAATGGGGATGGGGCTTTGCAGAATTCATTCTGATCGTGGCGGCCCATCTACTAGTGGTGGACGCTAGAGAAGGCTTAGCATCTTACGGGCACTGATCCAAGGAAATTCAGATGCCTTTGCAGGAGCCATTTTTGATGGTTTAGAGGATGATAATCTTTAGAACCATCACAACCACATGTCTGTTTCAGCGAATATGGGTGGCCCTCCGCGAGCAGCTTATGTTTGGGAGATGGACGGCTGAAAATGCGAATACGAACTATGATACTACTCAAGCGACATAGGAACTATCAAAACACGCACTATGATGCGGGTAGGGTTCGAGATTCTCCAGAGGCGGAAGCAATTCAGCATGGCCCGCCGCAGCACTAGGCCGACCACGTCGTCTCTAATCTGGGAGTTCAACAGTGCCTGACTTGACTGATAATGTTTAGGTATGTATATTTTAAATCGAAGAGATGACGGCCCGGATGGCGTGATAAGGGTTAAAACAATGGCTGGTTCCCGTCTATCAAGGGGTCACATGATCTAGAGTCTCGTAGCTGATAGATCCCAACACAGAAATCAATTAGATTCATTCCGACGTCTAGCGGCCTCACACACGACAAATCAAAGCATTTTATACGAAGACTTGTCCATTCGTTTAATTATGGCTCGAACAATTCAAGTCGTGTCGGTCTATCGGTAGGTGTAACATGGGCTGATGGCTGGATTATTCTATATTTTAACAGTGAAATGTATGTTCTTCCAATGTGGCCGTACAACCGAACCACGGCTTATTGCCTAGCTTATAACGGAGCTGATTGAGCTTGATATATGCTGGGCAAAATTCCATTACAAGATAAATTTCGCCAATGACTACCCATTTAACCCGTTCATAGAAGGCCGAATTTAGAAAGACACGTCTGAACTTCTTACCAGTAAGAAGCTCGGGTGATACTAAAATATATGTGCACTTCCTGCCTCAATCTCATCCAGACGCCACTTGCTGATGTTGTCTGAACAAACAAACACGGGTGTAGTAAAGGGGCCTAAAGTCGTCCGTATCTTTCGCTCCTGTCCCTCTTCTAAAGCGAGTAGTGGTTTTACCACGATAATAATAGAACCTGGAACCAGGAATGGCATCAATTGCACCATAACACTCTTTCCGAACAATGTTCTAGCGACTAGAACCAAGTCCCTACCTTCAAAAAGTAGTCACTTGATATATTTAGTCCGTCCTGGCCGAGCATCGAATCCGTACATCAGCTTGACGACTCCAGCAATGAGTTCGCATCTTGTCTTATCCCTTGGCTCATCTCTTAGGTGCCTTTGATATTCTTAAACTGAGTCGCCCGCTCGTCATCCAATGCGTAGGCCTGTAGTTCTTGTTCGTCTCGTTCGCGTTGGGGGCAGACATGCTGACTCCGAGAGGCTCGTTTAGCTGCTGACATCTTGGGGATCGACTGTCTGTTGAATTGGACCTCAAACAAGAACTACAAGAGATGTTTAAGCATGTAGTTGATAGCTCAATTATACTCTATATCACGACCGACCTTGACGGACAAACCCCCCACGAGCCGGCTTTTGCGGTAATTTCAAAAATATATCAAAATGAATATAGAGTCTGTTTCTAATCGATGACATTCTCAAATTTCCCTCTGTGTGGTTAGTATGTGGTGATTTATTAAGTGGCGCTGTGCACAGAAATTCAGTTACGGCCGGCTCAATACAAAATAGAGGGTTATGTGATTGGCATGCTGAGGTAATCAAACGGCGCCAGATCAAAATACATCATAATGATCCTTTTTCTATACATCATTCTATTTTAGGGTTAGTTTCTGGAATTCTACGGTGCCCAAAGACCGATCATTGGTTAGCTGCTGGTGTTGTGGGTAAGGGCCAGCATATTAACCTAAGCCATACAAAGTCTAGTTTTAGGCGCCGTGTAACGCCAATGATACTAAATTAGGCAATATTTTTTGTATTTTTTCGGGTGGAAAAGTAAGGTATGTAGTATGTCAGATCCAATCACAATATGGTTAAAAACACATTAAAGATAAGTAGCAATATTGATCATATCGACCGAATGAATTCTATTACGTGACATAATTTCATCACCGGGGTCGTCAAAATGGAGCGTAGCGACTAACTGCAAATATTTCTTCTGGTATATATCCGTTTCAAATGATATGTAATCATAGAATATGAGGATAGACTAGGAGATAATAGTAGTTAAGAAGACAGCTGATCTAGGGGAGCTACTCATCCCTAAGAACAAAAGAAATTTTTGTTTCACATTAACTAATTGTGTTGTTACCTTGATATGTTAGATTATCTTATTTACATAGGTGTTGTGTTTTGCTTCATATAGATGGGATCGTTGTGGCCTTCCATGGTGGGCGGCTTTCCCTAAAAGGCGAGGCATGCATACGTGAAGACATTTAGCGAATTAAGGAATCATGCAGGTAGGGCGGGATCTCATTAGCTGATTCTCGTACTAAGCTATGTTTGGAACGTTGATAACTCCATCTAGGTTAGGGTGAAAGAAAGCTCCCCCATCACACCTTCATTTTATCTACTCTCGAAGCTCAACTGAGCAAGGCACTGAGCCTCTTCTATTAATACGTACGTACCTTGAAAAACCTAACGTAGGCTAGTAGGGAATCGGGATTTCACAGGGCGGGCTGGTAGAATCGTAGATGAGATGACAGAGATTTTGCTTAATCAGCTCAGATAGATCTCTTAGACTCTTAATGGGGGAGGTGATCGGTAATATTTCAAGTTGGGAAAACATCTATCACTCAACTTGTCAAGATGGCCTTGTGGTTAGAAGGGGTGCGCATCTACCTCCCACCCTGGAAATTCCCCGCCATCCTTGGCCCGAGTTTGGTATCTATATGGTCAGGTCAAACCATGGAGGTAGTGGAAGGCGCCATATAGATATCCTTTTTGTCAATTTTCTGTCCTATATCGATCGGGATAATTTTCTTTACAAGTGATAGAATATATCCCAGTGGTTCTTTGTCCTCTATAAGGGCGTGGGGAGGCTACAGAGGGCAATTACTTAAAAGCCTAGGCCCCGATTCGAACCTGTGCTGTATAGTCAACAAACTTACACAAGATCTGACGTCTTTGAGAGTGTTGAACGTGCGGCACGTGAGGATATGTACTGTATATGTGTTACTACCAGTGGTGAAAGAACAACAATTGTATGTATGTTACTACTAAATGCTAGTACACACCCCAAGGTCGGTCGCGGATCCCACATATAATTACGCGTTTGAGCGGAAAGCGGCAGAGAGTCGATTCTAATCTTACTGGATTTATCAGGGTCCATAGAGTTAATTAGATATTTGCAATTAGGTAGCTCCACAGATGGGTACACGTACAGTATACACCCATGAGGATAAGCATCAAGCTTGGTAGAATTTTGATTTCAATTGATGAATGGAGTTCTTATGATTGTCTAGAGGTTGCTATTTATCCTTTTATTCCTCTTCTCCCTCTATGTGTGCTCACTTATGAGCCTATTTGAGCTTAGGTATTTCATTCGCACATATTATATAGACGGCGAAATGGAACGATATAATCCTTCACAGGCATTGAGAGCTAGACAGGGAGCAATCCCCGAAAAACTGATTTATGCATACCGCGGCAAGCATTGGGTTTCTCCTGGGATTCCGTTTCCACATCTCCACATCCGATCATGTCTTCACTAAGGATCTAATTGGTGTCGGGCTGTTGACTCACGCATCGCAATCGCTGGATTAAACGAATCATTAGTCTTTAGTTGCTGCAAGGGCCACATCACATATTCTCGCAAATGACACTCACCGTAATTCATCGCCCTAATCCGTCTATCCTCAGATAAGTAATCAAGAGCATGCTCAAGCGTGAAATCCGAAAATAGATGCGCGGACGCGATTGATCGAAGAATCACAAAGACCGATTCAAAGCCAAGACTGGTTTGCCAACATGATCACAGCGCGATGGCCGATTCGCATCTAACCCATTACCCCGGCTGGGGTTTAAATTCGGCGATATTATCAATCGCTATCAACGCTAAGTCTTCCTGGGCTCCACCGGTTATGACATCGATGCTGGTTGAACCTTGTCATGCTTGCACAAACAAGACATTGTCAGGTGCATCATAGACTCATCGATACTAATACGCCATCGTGACGCTAGATGATCAGCTCCTGTAGAGGTGGAAAGGCGAAAGTAGTATGAGGGTTGAACTAGAAAGGCATCGTAGAGAGGTGTGGCAAGGGAGAGGCTTTAACTGGATAACCCCTGTTAAGAGCTTGTTAGAATTTATAGTATGGTATAGGCCGTTATCGGACAATCGTGGAGAATATTACAAGTTTAGGTAGGCATGACCCAAGCACATTATTCGTCAAACTTGAGAATAGCGGCTAGCCTCGTCATTTCCCATTATTAATAAAGGAGCACAAAAACGCCCAGTGTACATTAGACGGCTTATCGTAGGAAGATCCTCCTCAAGGCGTTCAAATACATAGTCAGGCTCATTCAAGGCCTCTATGAACTCAGGCTGAATGGGTCCTGGAATTTGATCGATTCTAATTTGTCCTTGAACGCCAGAATCGCTGCGTGTTCATCTAGGAGGGTGGTTAGTTGGCAGTCTGTGCCTAATACGTATTAGCTGAATCTTCTGATGCTTTAGGACTCACAGATCAAGTTTACAACTACGGAGTCTAAGCCATAGAGAGAAACATATGCACAAGAATCTCCCCGCCCATTAAGTGGATTGTAGAGGTACAGCTCTGCATCTCTCTTACAAATTTCCCCCATTGCCACTAGTCAATGGGCCTCAAGTCCCCACCAGTTGGAGTGCTGAGCTTACCGCGCTTATAGAGCTATTTCTTAATAAATCCACCGTAGTTGGACATAAACACCTTGAGATCGTCGATACGAGCTTTTAGATAATCATTCTGAGTTTTCAGTTGTCTAGTAACCATATCTCCTGGACGTTTTACATAACCTTCAAGCCTATAGCCATATTCGAGCACTCTCATGTTTCCAGTGGAGGTTTCCCTTGAATCTCTTCCACGGGGATCAGGTTGACTCCATGATCGACTTCCGCACCATCTTTAAAACTACTGATCATGTTGGCCTCATTACCTAGGCGAATAAATGTGACTGTTATAGTCTCGCACTGTTCAGGATCGTCGTAGAAACACGCTGTCTACAAATGATGCTGTGACACCTAATGCAGCGCATAAAGGCCTCGTCTAATGAGCTAGCGAATGCCGCTGCCTGTTTATCAGAGGCGAGGCGTTGGTTAACTCTGGCTTATTGCCCTTTGTGGAAAAGGCCTTTTTCTAGCTCTAGTTTGAGGGTCTTCACGGCCGAGGTGATGGCAATTTTACTTTGGTATTGGACGTATAGTAATTTCAAAAAGCCACTACTTTCCTTGCTCTCCCATTAATAATCCCGCGGATACGTTCTTCTCACTCTACCTGCCAAGTATGGCATGCATAAGATGCTTTTATGTTCCAACATTTACGAAAGTCAGGAGGTCCACCATAAATCCCTAACCTGGGAAAAAGGGGAAAACAAGCGACCGCCATAAAAGTTTGTCACATACTAGTTACTTCTAGTAGCGATTACATATAGCGTTTTGCAGGGGTCCCAGCTTCCAAGCTTCAGCTTCGAGGTAGGTTTGGTACCCGGACTTTAAATGGGTATGACTTCGGACCCATTCCAAGTTGACAACAGTTAACTAAAATACCTAACAACTGTAGCCTCGATATAGTGAATGCAATCGCTCAGCTTAAGCTTCCACCTATGGTTGTCAAAATCTACATGTGCATGTACTATTCTTTCGTCCTGATAAGCCTGACATGCATTTTGCGCCTTCATCCCTCGATGCGAGTGCCAAGGTGAGATTATGCCACGGTTTTCGGAGCAGTGATTTTCGGGTTCGGCAGGCCTGGATACACGTCGCCCGCTAGGCATCGAGACACCCATTCATACTGGGTAGGTAATACATAGCAGCAATAGGAAAACTTGAAAGACAGATGTCAGAAGGCTTAGTAATGTATTAGATCCATACTTACTATATAGTAGTAGCACTAGTATATACCTCTCATACATATGCATACGACCTTTAATTAAATATATTTTGTACAACACGAAATTATTAAGCTGAATAGTAAGCGCCCTGCATAAAATACTAATCCTAAAAGCGTCTTCAGTCCTGTGATGGATTTGCCACAGATTCACCTGTTGTCCAATTAACTCATCTAGGAGAATGGTGCTGGTGTCGGGGGAATGTGGATCCCGTCGATGAACCTCGGCCCGGGGAAAGGTTTGGGGCTGAGACCAGCACGGACCCTAAGATAAAGTGGCCTAGGACTGTGAGCTAAAGCTTAGCGTTGCGCTACAACCATTTTCCAATTCTATAGCTTCAATTAATTATATATATATTAGGATAACTAGCCAAAGCATAAATGAAGAATCAAGCAACCAATTTTACTGGTTAGGATAAGAGAGTTCAAAGCTAGCCGCAGATAGTATAGATGCGGTTAGATCAGCTCCATATTGGGCCACCATACGTCTTACTATCTACTAAAACGTGGGTACCACTAAAAAGACTGGTATTTGTCTCAGTTCATTGACTACCGAAATAAACCATAAGTAAAGAGCTCCAGGGTTGAAAATAATCATAACCCCGGTTGCATCTTGCCTACTAGCGCTATCTATGAGCATGGATACTAGTACTATGTAGCTTTAATAACTTATCACAGAGATGTAGCCTATAGCTAGCAACCAGATAAAGAACTACTGCTGCCTAGACTTATGGTGGGAGTTATGTGATGATTCATCTCCCTATTTCTCTGTACACATACATATTTCTAATCGATACATTCTCCATTTTGGCAGGCTAAAGAGGGCTTATTGCAGAAGGTGGCCAATTCTAGTAAGAAAAGGAAGATCCTGCAGGCTTAAAGCGGTTATGAATTAATGATTATGATTTGAAATCGCTTTCACATGTGTTGTTATGATAGAATTATATTTACCATATTGAGCTCTGGGTGCCAGGCATAAATAATTATTAACCTCCCTCGTTTTCTATATGTATACCATTATACTGGCTACCTGATTTATATCTTGTATATCGTGATCCTTAACGGCTGTTCAGTACTTGGACGGTATCCCTTTCTTTCCATTTTAGATACTTCAGCAAGTACTAATATTATTTATTGGTTAGCACAGGAAATAGCCTAAGTATCCTAGGTATGTGCATATAGTTGTGTGTTTGGATTGAGACAGTTGAGTAAACTGTGACTTCTTATCTACTATCGAATAATTACTACATTTATATATCTAAGAATACATATAAATACGTGCTAACGGATATGTGTACCTGAATGTTCAATGGCATCAGCATCAGGAAAAAGTTTTATCTTAGTACTTACATTACAGCGTGAAACATTCTTGTGAAAAGAAGAAAATCATGGAGGGAGAAATGCAATATGTTCGGTAAGATTCTCCTTCACTCTCATGTATTTTAAATATATCTAGGAATACATCGATTTGCATTATCCTTACTCAATAGAAACTCACTACCCTGGTGGCTTATTTATATCGACTATTTTTCTTCATGGATGCTCAAAGGCTTCGGTCAGCTAACATTGAAAAATCTTAGCCTCGGCAACTCGGGTCTTAAAATTTCTCGAATCGTCCTTGGGACCATGTCCTATGGGGACAGAACATGGGGGGACTGGATTCTAAATGAAGAGGAGTCGCTACCATTGCTTGAATATGCATACCAGAGAGGCATCAATACCTGGGATACGGTTTGCGAATACTTTCTTACCCGCCTTTCCTTCCTAAGATCCGCGCGGACATTTAAAGTCTATCTTAGTATCCAGTTTGACCACTATACTAAACTTTTACTCACTCGCGATTAGGCCGATACCTACTCGAATGGCAAATCCGAGGAGATTATTGGTAAGGCACTGAAAAAATTCAGCATTCCACGCTCACGTGTCGTCATTCTCACCAAATGTTACTTTCGTGTAAACAATGAAACCGACCCGCCGCCTTCCGGCGTTCTTTCCAACACTAAGTCTATCCAAGATCTGACCGCCAACGAGGGTCCTTGGGTCAACCGGATTGGCTTGTCACGAAAGCATATCCTCGACGCTGTAGATGCAAGCGTCAAGAGATTGGGCACATATATTGATGTCTTACAGATCCACAGGCTTGACCGAGAGACGCCCCGCGAAGAGATCATGCGGGCATTGAATGATGTTGTTGAAAGTGGGAAAGTTAGGTATATCGGTGCTAGCTCGGTATGTACTTGCTCTTCCTCTTCTTCCATATTCGAGGATAGTTACAAATTGGGTACCATAATTTAATTATTAATCCTCCATTCATGTTACCAAAATAAGCCTTGCGCATTTCTAACCATTCGGTAGATGGCGGCCTGGGAGTTTCAAACGCTCCAAAATATCGCTGCTCGTAACGGCTGGCACCAATTTATCTCAATGCAGAACTACTATAACCTCATTGCCCGTGACGAAGAACGCGAAATGATTCCTTACTGCCTGGATTCTGGTGTTGGGCTAATCCCATGGTCGCCACTGGCGCAGGGCGTGCTCGCACGGTCACGAAATAAAGAAAGCATCACATTACGGCAATCATCAGATCAATTTCAAAATATTGTTGTCCGAAGTAACCAAACCCAGGCTGATGATTTGATCATTGACCGGGTTGAGGAGCTGGCAAACCGGAAGGGTGTCAGCATGGCACAAATTGCGACTGCATGGTTGCTTAGCCGCCCCAATGTGAGCCCAATTCTGGGGCTGAACCGTAAGGAACGGATTGATGAGGCTATTGCAAGCCTAAAGATCCAACTCTCTCAAGAGGAGACGGCTTATCTTGAGGAACCATATCTGCCAAAGCTGATATTTCCTGCCCAGAGATAGGAGAAGAGGGGATGCTGGAATAGGGATGTGTGTTTGCACGCATCTACAGTACTCTCTGCTATTTTGACTTCAGGATAAATATCAATATTAGCTCAACTATCATTTTGTGTATATGTGAGAAAAGCAGCTTCCTCATCCTATCTTACAATCATCATAGCTCAACCTTGACTTTCGGATATGCCATTACTATAGCGTTATTAGCCCTGCTTCTGTCAGAATGGCTACCTAAGCAGTTCCTGATTCCTAGAAGTTACCTCCCATTGGGAGATGGGGACGCACCTAGACTTGCAAGCAACGTGTTCAAACTCCCTCATGCGATGTCTTCGTGGAAATCTGAATACCGCGGTAGCTTCCTTTCTTTTCTGACTAGATCCCGATTGTAACAATATAAATGGTCTTTTATAACACGCTCAACCAAAAAAGAGTTAACACCTCTATTTAAAGAGGGGTGTATAGATCTAGATAGCGTGAGGGAATGGAGCAATCACCATGATGTATTCTCTCCCTGAGTCATCCCGGCGATAGATCAGAAAACATGATACACAAACACCGCCATAATATATTTCCCATTTCTTCACTATCACCGTTATATTATTCGCACCGGTGAGTGTCCGACTAGAGATGTAGCAAAACTTAGCAGCCACCATGTTTCGTTTTCCAACACTACAACTTACATCTATGGCCAAGGACACTCTAATCTCGCTCGATTTGCTAACAGTTGAGTACTATGAGAGTGATATAGGAGAAAACCTGATTTCAAGGCTAGTTTGGGCGTTATGAACGACAATGGGATTTTGCTGAATTTGAATTGTAGATGATGTTTGCATCTTCAGCCTTGACTCTCCAGTCAACCAGCCCCACTCAATGGGATCCCTCATGTTTTTAGGCGCAACCGAGCGATGGACCGATGCTACGCCCTTTTATCTTCGAGACCAGATGTAAAAAAAGCGGAATGAAGGAATAAAACGGGGGAAAGAGAAAAGCAAGAAGCAATAAGTACATACTTGCCCGGTTTGGTACTGCGGTTGTATAACATTGTGGCAAATCACAGCATTAGGCCTACAGAGCTCGTGACTAGCGCTAAACCATAATGAAGCTAGGCTATGTTTAAAATTTAGCATTGTCCCGATAACCAATCGATAAACTTAGATAGCTGCACTAGTAGTAAAACTAGAAAGGAACTAACGTAAAAGGACATGCCAGTTTTTGCAGCCTTATCTTTCAACGCCCACAACATATCCCAGTTTCTAATTCGGAAGTTTGTTCATATATTGATAGAACTACATATTCAACGTGTAAGAAATTAGAAGTAATATAAACAGCTATTAAGATAGGGACCGGGACGCCAGGCCGCCCACAAAAATCCAGGCAACGCCAGATAGAGGCAGATACTACTCCGTCTCATCAATTGAGTCTATCTATGTACATGCAAGGTATGCTGTATGCCCAAATTAATTCCAAATATCACTGTCATCATAAATAGACTGGTCCCGAGTGCATCCGCCAGCTACTAATATTGCTGCAGCCAGGCTAAGTCCTGTTTTGCAGCTTTATATCTTAGCACCCACAGCGTATCCTGGTCTCCAATTTGGCAGTTGGATTATATATTGATAGGACTACTTATGAAACATGTGTAAAATTAGAGGTAACATAAACAGGCACCGAGGTGGGTAGGATAGAAAGTCGGGTTGTGGTTGAGACATCAAGCTGGCCAGGAGTCTGGGAGACCAGGCTGCATCATGCAAATTCAAGCGTCAGAAGTTATAAGATGTTGGTGCCCGAGGCATCAGGATTAGTCAGCTCGCTAGTTCTCTAGATGGTTGGTGATCCAGGATTATGTTCGGATCAATCATGTGATCTCGCTTAAGTTGGCCATCAGTTCCATAAGATTCTTTGTTAGGGCATGTCGGCCTATTATGTGGCCTGGTCTGAATTTCCATTTCCCTCAGTATCATGCTCACCAACACATTCACGCTCCTGGATATTGCTGCCCTTCAGCACTAGTCAAGATCACTCCAGTTGCTATGATATTTTTCTTTTTTGTTGCTTTTTTCTTTTCTCCCGCTTGGCAGCTTCTCGAAGCTTGATATTTGGCAGCAAGGCCCAGCCGGGCCACAGCATTGACAGCATTGACCGCCGTTACCCATTCACGATTGCCGGGTTGAATAGACTTCACGCGGTTGTCCTTTGTTTCCTCACCAATAATGACATTGGCCGTAGAAACCACACCCATTTGAAGTCCCGTTTCATCGACATTGTAGACATCTTGCTCAAGAATACCATATTTCTGTATGGTGTCATGAACAAATTTGAATCAGCCTTTGATAATCTCAAGATCTTCGCATCGGGCACGTGTTATATCACCTCAGTTCAGCTGCGAGTTAACTCTCCGTGATACTATTTTTGGGAATCAGCCTGTTAAATAAAGGATGCCTCAAAGGGTCCATACAAACACATCAGCTATCTATAGTAGCAAATTCTGACGGAGACGCTAAACTTAGTTACCTAGTATAGAAGAGAGAGACAAGTACGGTCAAAGTCCAAGTATCTTTCCTTTTTCTGCCTGCTCGTATGTCAGCTATGCCACATCATACCGATGCAGGAGTCTTTTTTGGCCTTTCTGGCTTGTTAATGTGATCTATAATATAATTCGTCCTTGTCAAACCTCCCAATGAACTGTTCAAGGAGGAAACGCATGATGACCTTAGCTTATACGCTCGCTGATGCAGCTGGTGTGCCGTCTAGATTAATTTCTCCTCTCGGGCCCTGAATTTCGGACCAGAGGTGATCCACTGAGGCGTTCCATTCGGTAGGCCCTTTTCTATCCTATAATCGCAAGACTGTTGTTCTCCCTTGGTCATGTTCATGACTAGGTAATAGGGTCGTCAGAGCCAAGAATGACTACTACTGCATTGATGATAGATAGAATGTCCTTATATCCCTTTTACCGGGCTCTCTCAATCAATACTTAACCGTTCAGCATCACATCGGGCGGATACTATTTAGGTAGCCTTCAGATGACCGTATTCTTGGTTGCCGATACGATGATTCGCAGAGTACACTCCAACGCAACTGTTAGAGTGCAGATTGAGAATGACCCCGATGTCTTCCCTGCCCCACCAATCAATCATTGACATTTGATCTCCGGTTAAGACGCCCATCTATCAATCTAACGAGGGCACGATTGAGGGCGCCTATAAGGTGCCTCCATCGCAACACCTGACTCGAACAACTTGTCTTTAAAGAGGATGAAGGATCTGGGGACTTTTCTCACAGCCTTGGGCTCGTCTTTGGGAACCAGAAAACCAACTAGGTTATTGGGTATTACGGAGCATTCAGGATGAGCAGCTTCTAGTCACGATTGTCGTGAGTGGATGCTTTGGGTTCCTGCCTTCTTCCATGCGCTTCCGAGCCTTACTTGTCTTGTTATCTACCCGCATTGGGAAAACCCCCAGGATGCCTATTCTAGAGTAACAGTACTGTCCGACATTCAGTCCTTAAACCGGAAGGCATCTCCCGAGACAGCACAAAATACCACCTTGTCCGGGCCCTGCTCCAACATGGCTTTGCCGCCGGAGCAATTTCACTATTTTACGCTGTAATGGTAGAGGTTGTTCTCATGATCTTGATAGCGGTCTACAGCGCGATCGTTTTGAGTTCTACGAGGAAGCTATTGGTAGGCTTTCACTCAATAAGTTGTAACGGTATGTTGTAGGTATATTAAATCAAGGTGGCAATAATAGAGGAGGAAGGTAGAGATGTATATTGGTTATAAAAGAAAGAGACTTCAACCTAGCCTCTGGAAGAGAAGTGCGAGGGCCTTGTGGCTTATATACATGAAGGATGATGCCGATAATGCTGATACCATTCTTACAATTTCCTATCCCTGTATGTCCAGCTTATCAACCAGGTCTTTCACTTTAAAATTATCTCCCCGTGTTAGCCAACGTCCTCATTGGCTAGCACTGCTAAGACATCGGTTGTAGGGATTCAAAATGTTCTCAGACTCTTCGTCTTTTCAAATTTTTTCATGATTTAGGAATCCAACAAATGGAAGTCTCGCTATTGCTGTCAACCATGATATCTTTCGGAAAGTCGGCGCAGTGAAGTACCGTAGTAGTGCTTTTCGTTTTCAAGTAGAAGGCGTGCCATTTCAAGGGTTGTAAGCAGGGTTTGGCTTTTGCTCTGTCGGAATCATATCAAGTTCTTCCATCTCAAGATTTGATAAGTCGCACAGCAATACGTTTCACTTCTCATTATTCGCTTTTATGTGCCAACTTGGACTTCTGATTTTGGCAGAGAGTATATATCTCAGAAAGGCCTACCCGGGGGTGACTGGTCACGATCAGCAGAGAATCTTCGACTGGAAAAATACCTGACCTGATAGTGTATTCCGTTCCTTTCTGGACAGAAACACCGTAATATCGTGAAAAGTGCCTTGAGACCTACTTTTCAGAGTTGAGGATAGTGGATCGCCTCCAACTGCGCTAACAGGGGCAAAAGTAGACTAAAACGGACGGAATACTTTAAAATGTGATGTCTGGACGGTCAATGGAAGTACGGATAATCTCTAACTCTCCAAGGCCGAGTCCCTCCTCTCTAAAACCGCCGATTTGAAGAATTTCTGCCTCCTGCTCCTTTGTCAAAGTCACGGTACATCCAAACCAAACAACTGATTGGAACAGGTTTGCCCGAAGTGTAAAGAGCTTCACATATGCGTCTCGGGAACTTGCCCAGGTTGAGTCCTTGGTGGCACTTATCAATAGCAACAAGTCTTGGAGAGGTTTTCGGGGGCCTATATTTCAAAGGGAAACCCGCTCTTCTTACGATTTGAGGTATTATTGGGTGAAAGGCTCAAGTCGGAAAGGTACTCTTGCTCCTGCCATTATGGCCGACTCGATTTTACCGTACGGTGTGGAGGTTGAAGGACTGTAAGGAGCCCTCGGAAGAGAAGTGGGAGGACCTTGGGACTTATTTACATAGATTGACAAAGAACGGTATAACTGACTGTCGGGGAAGATAGATGCCTTCGATGGCCAAGATAGTTATGAATCCAGAAAAACTCACCAGGACACCGGAAGACCAAGATCTTACAGATGAAGACGATACTATCCCAAGCAGAGGATGATGACTATCGAAAGTGATTAAATGACAAGCAATAGATTGATTTCATATACTTGGTATCTGCATCATACTATAGATTTGACGCCGTATTTGCTAAAGGTCAGATGCGTAGGAGTGTACCAAGATCCGCCAAACTACGACTAGGTTAGTTAGTAGGCTAACGAAAGTCTTTGCCCCATGAATCACCGTGAGGATGACGTTATGATGGCGATAAGCTGTAGAACTATAAGTATTCCAAATCATACTTGCATAATAGAAGATTCTGTTAATAATACCTTGAACCGTTCAATGTTAAAATCGAATCCGTCCGCTTTAGTTCCTACTGTAGCTTGATAAAATTGTTCGTACCTAGCAAGCAGATTTTTCATATCTAACCTGGACCACCTAATAAGCAACACTGTGGTGGCAACAATGTCCTCGCAGTACTCTTGCTGACTTGGCTAGGGAAAGACGGAAAAGCTGACTGTCTGAAGTGTCGGGATGTTATTTTTTCGACTATGTACTACCTTATTCGATTCGATCAGCTAGGCACATCGTCCGGAATGGAAACTAGCCAAGTTTGTCTTAGATTACTTACCAATGGATCCGAATGAGCGGGGGAGAAATGGTTTGGAAATGCATCTGCACAGACCCTATAGCTCACAGGGACAGACCCAACCAAATGGCTCACCGCATCGGGTATTTTGACAGCCAAGCCCTCGGGTGAAGAATTCCGGAACTTCAATTGGCAGAGTGGGCATCAGCTTAATCAGCTGCTAGTATGTTGGTGCTAGATATGCATGAGCTAACGATAAAAGGATCTAGAAACTTGCAACTCTCGACTAATAAAAATGGTTGCTTTGTGACAGGCCTTTTTAGGTCCAGGGAATTCTTGTCTCTCTGCCAACAATGTAACTTTAGAATATATCATGTAGCATTGGCCACTGTGGGGGAGTTAATTTGAAGATACACAGAGAAATCTCTCCTCATGGGTGCAGAACTGCAGCTACTATGTATATAACAAATCTAGGGTCTAGCTCAGGCAGGTGCGATGATGCATGTCGAGACTTGATGCATATTTTGGTATACAGTTAGCTTATGGGTAATGCAGGTACTGATTACATACTGTACCTACCTTAATAAAACTATTAACGCCTTCATCTCACCATGTCTTATGGTTCTTTGGCTTCGCCGATCGAGCACAGTACTACATATATATATTTAGTACTATGTAGTAGTATCCAGCCACTTTCGTCACAGTGGGCCTTTGTCTTTTGAATAACATCTGATAACATACGACAGTTCAAAGCTTCAAACTAGGTGTTAATTCCTGGTGAATGCCGCTGAGCGGTTATATCAGGAGACTTGAAGATATCAATTGACTATCATAGCAGGGCGCTTGATGCAAGTGTTCGCAACGATTTGGTACTAGCAGGTTGCCCAGCTTCCAATGTCAAAGCTGCAATGTCGCAATACTGCTGAATCATGGTGAAAGAATTGATGCTATTTCGCATCAGACGTTGGAATAATACAGTTAATCCTAAAGGGGCATCACATGGAAGTTGGTCTTAAAGCAGGACGCTGAGATCATTGGATGGTCTGCATTGTCCTCTTTCAGAAAAAGTGATCATAACCGATGGGGGCAAATTAAATGAAAACGCGGCGTAATCATGGTCAATCTATTATGTTCAATTGGTCAGCTTCGTTCGCCAAATCTACCCTCACAGTTCCATTGTGAAAGCATCTATGATGTCATGAAATAGCTCAACGATCCAACTTCTTATAAAAGGCGGTCTTTTTCCCTTTGCTTTCCGTTTCAAGTTTCAGTATGTGTCATAACTTGCAATTCGGTTATTATCAATCTAACCTGCCTCTGCTGTCAAGGTCCTTCGTTTCATACCGCCAGCCTCCAGTCTTGAGTTGAGTCTCTGAGTTCGATCGTCATCATGGCTGTGCCCGGTCCCTTCGCCGCGTTCCAAACCCAGGCTGTCAGGAACACGATGGATGATGAGTCAATAGTGAATGGTCTCTGGTTTGGGGCCCTTGCCAGCTACTTCCGCTACCCAGACTACATTATAGCTCCAGAGTTCTGGAGCAGTAATTCGAGGCGGGGCGATCTATTCGTCATTCCCGCTGGGACGAAAAAGCCGGTTTTCGCCTTCGAAGGGAAGCCACCTGTGGGTGATAGCAAGTGGGACCAGGCAGGCGCTCAGTTGTTGGGCTATTTGAAAGACATTACCCCAATAGGTGACTGAATATCCTTTTTTTCTACTTTCTTATATTAAAATGAAGCTTATGAAATGAGTCCTCTAGGCGGCGGATCGTACGGATTGTTGGCAGCCGGCACCGAGTTTGCCATCTACCATTACAATGGATCCCTTACCTTCTCGGTAACTCTCGATTCCGACGGTGATTTGAAGGATCTGGAGAAGGGGGACAGGATTTTCAATGTAGCGACTTACGCGGACATAGTCGATGGCCATAGAATTCTTACATTGATCAGAGGCAAGTTTGGTTGAGACTCTTGATTAGAGATTAAGACAGCCATTTCTATCCCTCTTAAGCCAAGGGCTGGGGAAGGCAAGTTGAAAAATAGTATTGAAGCTCCGAATTGTTTTCTCTTCCGGAATTATCTGACTCTTCCCATTTGCGTTTAAAAGGGTACTTCCCCGCTATGGAATCGAATTGTATATATGCGTTATTAGTTATGTATGCTACTGAAGTATTTCATCATTGACAAATTTGCCTTTTCCCTTTATTTCCTTCCAGAGAAAGAACCCCCCCCCTAACACGGTTGTCAAATTCCAAGTCCAGCGGAGCGAAATGTTAAAGCAGAGTATTTTATAAACGGCTAACTTCCGGTAAGGATGCCCAAATCGAAAAGGGTATATAAACAATCGACTGCCCATAGTATTAATAACACACTGGTTTACCAATAAGAAAGGCGTACTACGTGGCGGAGAAGCTTTACAGATTCTTGTACCTGCGTATAATTCCTAATGGGCCAGGCTTTCCACCGAAGCATTGAAAGTACGACCGATTATATATGGTGTCAATGATGGGATGCCGAGTCATTACTATTGTAATTTGTATGAAGTATTTACTTCACTAATTTGTGAGCACTCACCGAGGAGTTTTCTAGCGGTAATAGATCCAAAATTAGACAGTGGATACGAAGGGATCTT
Organism: Pseudotulostoma volvatum; assembly: GCA_019804575.2. Lineage (NCBI taxonomy): Eukaryota > Fungi > Ascomycota > Eurotiomycetes > Eurotiales > Elaphomycetaceae > Pseudotulostoma > Pseudotulostoma volvatum. The sequence goes on from JAHQZX020000645.1 coordinate 59,423, forward strand.
AACATCTGACTTATTAGATCCATCCATATAAATAAGACGACACTCACGCGGGTTGGGTTCGATCGTATATTGATTAATAATTGCTTCATAATACGATTATTAGTAAGCTTGTATAATGTACACATTTATTGTCCTATGATAGAGCTTACCTACTTACTCGCTTTTCCTTCACTACTGCAGCAATGCCAAAAGTATCCAAACAGAGAAGGCATCTGCGGGCAATAGCTCAATGGAGAAAACCATACGATAATTACGAGTCAAGGCCCCACGAAAGGGATCAAGAGCAAGATAATATTATTAATACTAATATACAGAGCGAAGCCAATCCAGACACTACGAGAGCTTTGTTTCAAAGGCAACATGATATCAATACAAGTAATAAACAAGACAAGAGCGGCGTGCTGTGGAGCGTGGCAACCCCCCTGGTTTGTCGGGCAAAGAATCTGCTAGGCTAGAGGTTTTGAAAGATTTGCAACGCCCACTCAAAATACAAACCGAGCAACTGGGAAAATGTGGATGTGTTCTTCCTGAGAACAGAAGTTTCTTCCAGCGCCATTGCAGCTTTCTTTCATATTGGTGATTCCCACGCAACAACAACTTTCTATGAGCTTTAGAGGAGCTTTCTTCTAGATTCCGCATCAACAGTACACGTCTGCAACGAAATCGAACGGTTTACCGACTACAGGGAAGCTGACTCAAATCATTGCCTTGTTGCCGGAAATACGACTGTTCCTATCTTGGGCTACGGCACCGCCATAGTGGACGCCCGAACCCCAGATGATAGCGACATCCACATCATTCGACTACAAAATGCGGCCTAAACTCCTCCCTTCATGGCTCGTCTTAGTGAGACAAGGCTTGTATGGAAGGTAGGTGCATAGGCCGCATTTTGTAGTCGGATGATGTGGATGTCGCTATCATCTGGGGTTCGGGCGTACACTGTGGCGGTGCCGTAGCCCAAGATAGGAACAGTCGTATTTCCGGCAACAAGGCAATGATT